>CAUYPK010092365.1:0-12999 GCA_963574355.1 Loris lydekkerianus | reverse complement strand
GAAAGATATTTAAAGTTTTATACAGTTTTATGCCTGGCATGGGAGCACCATGGCACCCTAGTAGGGGAGGTAGGTCCAGTTTTTAGAAGGTCACTCCCGTGAAGTGAAGTGGGAGGGCCTTTAATTTCTGCCCTTTTGTTTTTGGGGCTTGTAAACCGGTCTCGTGGGGGAGGGGGGACTTCTGTCTGCTTGGTGATGGATTTTGTACCTTTTGTTTGTGTCCTTGTGTCTCAGCTTGCCTCAGTGGTGTTGATGTGCATTCTTCAACCTTCTCTCTTGGTACAGCTCGAATCCTCCAGGTTACTTACTAAATTTCTGTCCCTTAACACTCCTTCTGGACAGGAGCCTCTGTGGAAAGCTGGCTTCAGTCCGCCATCTTGTCTCCTCCTGATTATTGTGTTAAGACATTTATGTTCTACACTTGACAGATTTGACTTGTACCCCTGCTCCGTAGGTGTGGTCCCACCATTTACCTTCTGTCTATCAAACCTCCTCTCTCCCCTCACTTCCCACTCCATTTCTTTCCTTCATCCTTGGCTATAGTTGTGTTCTGTC
Source organism: Loris lydekkerianus (assembly GCA_963574355.1). Classification (NCBI taxonomy): domain Eukaryota; kingdom Metazoa; phylum Chordata; class Mammalia; order Primates; family Lorisidae; genus Loris; species Loris lydekkerianus. The sequence continues at coordinate 12,444 of CAUYPK010092365.1, read as the reverse complement.
TTTAATAAGAAAGTATGAGTAAATGTAAGTTGGTTTCATAGAAGTACTGAGTATATTGGATACTTTTTCCTTCATTCTTGAGATAGTTTACTCAGGAGAATATGTTCCAGATTCCTTCATGTAAACATAAAAGAGGTAAAGTCTCCATTTTTTTTAAGTTAATGAATACTTTATATCTAGTTACATTTATGTGAGACATGATACACATTGATTCAATTCTACAAGTATATGTACACTTATGATTTATCACACACACATGTCGATCAGTAGCTTTATATACAAATAAATTTCCAAATCATACAGATTGAGATCAGTAACTGGGTCCTATTCTTTATTATATCAATAGAAACTAAAAGATTGCATGGTAAATAGTAGATACAGCATAAACATTTGTTGATTGAAGAAGTGATTGATGACTGCATGATTTTATTACAAACTATCAATTATTTTTCACTAAAGTGTTAGCAATCAAACCTTTACCTATAACCTCAGGTGGCATACACAAATAGTCCAGGCACTTTGGGAGGCTGAGATGAGAGGCTGAGATGAGAGGTTTATTTAAGCCCAGGAGTTAAAAAATGGTCTAAGGAACACAGTAAGACCTTGTCTTTATAAAAATAAAAATGAAAAAGTTAGCTGTGGGTGGTGGCATGTGCCTACAGTTCCAGCTACTCAAAAGGCTGAGCCGGGAGGCTCACTGGAGCCCAGGAGTTCAAGGTTGCACTGAGCTATGATGATGCAACTCTAACCTGGAAAGTAGAGGAACACCTTGTCTCAAGGAAAAATGTAAAAATTTCTTTACAAAACAACTTTAAAAAAGGGTACGTGCATCCCCACTCAAGGTGCTTGTCCCTTCCATTTTTCCCTTTTTCTTGTGGGCTATAACAGAAAAAGATTTTAATATGCTTGTTATCAGGAAAAGTCCACCTTCAGGATACTGGCTTCCCTTTAAAATCATCCTCTCTATCTCAAAATCAGGTATGCTTTGATCCTTCCTATACACTCGTATATCCCCCAATCCTAGCATTCCTGAAAGCTTTGATTCTTACCTAATTTGTGACTGCTTCTGTGTTTATTGGATAAAGAGGTGGTGGTGGTTCCTGAAATTTCCAAGAAGACAAGTGATCTGTCATCACTAACATATGGCAAAATTTCTAGAGTCTTCTCAGTCTGTCCAACTGAAGATAAAAAATGGAATCATTTTGGAATTCAGAAATGGGTTAGATGGCTTGAGTACTTTTAGCCACGTAGAGTACAGATGGGACTAGATTAAATACTTTTGAGAACTATAAAACAATTTCTAAAACATAAGTAGATGAAATTCATAAAGAATCACAGACCTTTTCTTCAGATGAGATCAGGCATGTTTAGGGTGGTATGGCCGTAGACCAGACCTTTTCTTCAGAAGGTGTATGTCTGATTTTCCACTGGTGTGCTGGAAAAAATTTTTCATTTTTTAAATTTTTATTCTTGGGGATTCATTGAGGGTACAATAAGCCAGGTTACACTTATTGCATTTGTTAGGTAAAGTCCCTCTTGCAATTGTGTCTTGCCCCCCAAAAGTGTCACACACACCAAGGTCCCACCCACCTCCCTCCTTCCTTCTCTCTGCTCTTCCTTTCCCCACCCCTCCCTCCTTCTTTCTCTCTCTGTTCTCCCCTTCCCCACCCCCATCGTGACCTTAATTGTCATTAATTGTCCTCATATCAAAATTGAGTACATAGGATTCATGCTTCTTGATTCTTGTGATGCTTTACTAAGAATAATGTCTTCCACTTCCATGCAGGTTAATATGAAGGATGTAAAGTCTCCATTTTTTAAAATGGTTGAATAGTATTCCATGGTGTACATATACCACAGCTTGTTAATTCATTCCTGGGTTGGTGGGCATTTAGGCTGTTTCCACATTTTGGCGATTGTAAATTGAACTGCAATAAATAGTCTAGTACAAGTGTCCTTATGATAAAAGGATTTTTTCCCTTCTAGATAGATGCCCAGTAATGGGATTGCAGGATCAAATGGGAGGTCTAGCTTGAGTGCTTTCAGGTTTCTCCATACTTCCTTCCAGAAAGGTTGTACTAGTTTTCAGTCCCACCAGCAGTGTAAAAGTGTTCCCTTCTCTCCACATCCATGCCAGCATCTGCAGTTTTGAGATTTTGTGATATGGGCCATTCTCACTGGGGTTAGATGGTATCTCAGGGTGGTTTTGATTTGCATTTCTCTAATAGATAGAAATGATAAACATTTTTTCATATGTTTGTTATCCATTCATCTGTCTTCTTTAGAGAAGGTTCTATTCATGTCTCTTGCCCATTGATATATGGGATTGTTGGCTTTTTTCACGAGGATTAATTCGAGTTCTCTATAGATCCTAGTTATCAAGCTTTTGTCTGATTCAAAATATGCAAATATCCTTTCCCATTGTGTAGGTTGTCTATTTGCTTTGGTTGTTGTCTCCTTAGCTGTATAGAAGCTTTTCAGTTTAATGAAGCCCCATTTATTTATTTTTGTTGTTGTAATTGCCATTGGAGTCTTCTTCATGAAGTCTTTCCCCAGGCCAATATCTTCCAGTGTTTTTCAATGCTTTCTTTGAGGATTTTTATTGTTGATGCCTTAAACTTAAGTCCTTTATCCATCTTGAATCAATTTTTGTGAGTGGGGAAAGGTGTGGGTCCAGTTTCAGTCCTTTACTTGTGGATATCCAGTTCTCCCAACACCATTTATTGAATAGGAAGTCTTTCCCCCAAGGTATGTTCTTGTTTGGTTTATCAAAGATTAGGTGGTTGTAATATGTTAGTTTCATTTCTTGGTTTTCTATTCGATTCCAAGTGTCTATGTCTCTATTTTTGTGCCAATAATGACCACTATGGCATTGTAGTACAGCCTAAAATCTGGTGTGGTGATGCCCCCAGCTTTATTTTTATTACTAAGAACTGCCTTAGCTATATAGAGCTTTTTCTGGTTCCATACAAAACACAGAATCTTTTTTCCCCCAATCTTGAAAGTATGATGTTGGTATTTAAACAGGAATGACATTGAATACAGATTTAATGCAATCCCCATTAAAGCACCTCTGTCATACTTTAAAGATCTGGAAAAACTAGTACTTCTTTTTATATGGAAACATAAAAAAACCTCAAATAGCAAACACATTACTGAGAAATAAAAACAAATCAGGTGGAATCATGCAACCAGACTTCAAACTATACTATAAATCTATAGTGATCAAAACAACCTGGCACAAACATAGAAAGGAAGATGCATGGAACAGAATTGAGAACCAAGAGATGAATCCAGACACTGATCACCATTTGATCTTTGATAAGCCTATCAAAAACTTAAATTGGGGTAAAGACTCCCTATTTAACAAATAGTCCTGGGAGAATTGGCTGGCAACTTATAGAAGACTGAAACTGGACCCACACTTTTCATCATTAACAAAAATTGACTCTCATTGGATAAAAGATTTAAACTGAAGACATGAACCTATAAAGATTCTTAAAGAGAGTGCATGAGAAACACTTGAAGATTGGCCTGGGAGAATACTTTCTGAGGAGTATATTGAAGCAACACCAAAAATACATTTCTGGGATCTGATCAAACTAAAAACTTCTGCAAAGCCAAGAACGCAATAAGTAAAGCAAGCAGACAGCTTTCAGAATGGAAGAAGATATTTGCAGGTTATGCTTCTGACAAAGGTTTGATAACCAGAATTCACAGAGAACTGAAACTTATTAATAAGTTTCACTATAGGCAAGAGACCTGAATAGAAGCTTCTACAAAGAAGACAGGCACATGATCTACAGACACATGAAAAAAATTCTCATTATCTTTAATCACCCTTTATGGGGTGCTGAAAACTGTGCCTCCTCACAGGAAGGCTAGCAATGCTATAAATTTCCCTCTTAGGTCTTCCTTTGCAGTATCCCAGAGGTTCTGGTAGTTTGTGTCTTCACTATCATTTTGCTCCAAAAATTTGGTAATATCTTTCTTAATCTCATCTGTGACCCAGCTATCATTTAGAATAAGATTATTTAGTTTACATGTCTTCATGTAAGTTTGCAGATTCCTGTTGTTACTGAGTTCAACTTTTATTCCATGATGGAATAAAAGATACAAGAAATAATTTCTACTTTTTAAAATTTGGTTAGGTTAGCCTTGTGATCAATTTTGGAGGATGTTCCATGTGCTGATGAGAAGAATGTGTATGCAGTTTTGTTAGGATGAAATGTTCTGTAAATGTCTTTTAAATCCAATGTTTGAATGGTTAAGTTTAAGTCTAAAATTTATTTGCTTAGTTTTTTATTGGAGAATCTATCCAACACAGCAAAGAGGTGTTAAAAACTCCAGTTATTATAGTGCTGGAGGAAATCAAGTTGCTCGTGTCAGTTAGAGTTTATCTTATAAATCAAAGAGCATTCTGGTTGGGGCATATATATTAATAATTGAAATCTCATAATATTGAGTATTGACCTTAACAAATATGAAGTGACCATCCTGTTTTTTCTTACTTTTGTTGGTTTAAAGCCTATTGTATCTGTGAATAAAATTGTGACACCTGCTTTGTTTCTGATTTTCATTTGCCTGAATTATAGATGACCATCCCTTCACCCTGAGCATATATTTATCTTTTAAGGTATGATGAGATTCTTGTATGCAGGAGATATCTTGCCTGAATTTTTGTATCAGTCAGCCAACCTGTGCCTCTTTATAGGGCAATTTAAGTCATTCACATTAATTGAGAGTAGTGATAAGCCTGGTATTATTTGGAGTGTCGAATTTTTCAAAAGTCCAGTGGACCTTTTTAATCCTTTTGTCACTGTGGAAATTGGGTTTTGATCAAAAATTTCTGAGTGAGTTTACTTTGGTGGTAAAGGGTTGTGGTGGTCATTGTGGAAGATGGGTCTGAGAATATCCTGGAGAGCTGGTTTAGTTATGGCAAATTTCTTCAGAATGTGAGTATCATTAAAGTATTTAATTTATCCATCATAAATGAAACTCAGTTTAGCTGGGTACAGGATCCCAGGTTGAAAATTGTTTTCTTTTAGGAGGTTGAAGGTAGATGACCATCCTCTTCTAGTTTGAAAAGTTTCAGCAGAGAGATCTGCAGTCATTCTAATATTTTTTCCCTTTGTACATTATGGTTTTCTTATGTCTGGCTGTTTTCAGTATTTTCACCTTCATATTAACTTTGGTGAAGTTAATTATAACATGTCTGGGAAATGCTCTATTTGGGTTGAGTTGTGCTGGGGTTCTGAAACTGTCTGCTATCTGAATTTCGGCATCTCTTGTAATGTTTGGGAAGTTCTCCACGATTATCTCTTGAAGAAGAGCATCTGAACCTTTCAAAGCAACCTCATCATCTTCAGGGACTCCTATAAGGTGAATATTAGTTTTCTTGGAATTATCCCAGAGCTCTCTGAGAGAGTGATTCATTTTTGCTCTCCACTTCTCTTTCTCTTTGTGCATTTGGGAGCATTTAAAAGTTTTGTCTTTGATGTCACAAATCCTTTCTTCTGCCTGCTCCATTCTGTTACTGAGGGATTCTACTGTATTTGTCATATCTTGGAAGGCTGCAACTTCTTTTCTCAATGTGTCAAAATATTTAGTGATTTTGTGTTGAAATTCATTGAATTCTTGAGACAACTTTTGAATTATTTCTAGAATTTCTAATTCCAACTTTACTTTCATTCTGTTAATCTTGTTTGCCATCCAAATCCCAAATTCAATTTCTGACATCTCAGCCATCTGTTTATGAATGGGATCGTCTGGTGTGGCTGGTTTCTCATTCCCTGGGGGAGTTGATCTGTTCTAATCATTCATGTTGCCAGAGTTTTGCCACTGATTCCATCCCATGATTGTTTTTCACCATCTAGTAGATGGATTGGGGGTTTCTGGAGTTGTGGTTGGCCAGTCCTTTACCAAAGAGCTGGGACTGGTGACTGCAGCTTTTCCTCTACAGCTTTGCAAAGGACCTGTGCAGTACTACAGCCTGAGACTCTGGAGACCTACTTGGTGTGGTGGGACTAGGTGGCTCTGTCTTGTTTTTAGCTGAACTCTGTCCAATCCTAGTGAATCAGTGAGTCTGGGTTGAAGTCTCAGCGGTGGAGAAATACAAGCAACTAAGCCATCCTGCCCCCCACAGGCAACAACTGGAAGAGGAAAATCAAACCTTTGCACTACAACAGAATCAGGGTACCACTTTGGAGAGTCCTCAGTTGATTTGTCCAGTTCAAGAGTTCCAAACCAATTGTCCCAATCAGCACCCACTCTCTAGCAGGGGAGTACAAAAGGTCTCTAGTGACTAGATAGGAGGAGTCTACTGGTAGCTCAAGTGTGGCTCACTCTGGTGCTCCAAGGAGTCAGAAAGACCCATCCAGTAGAATCTTTGGAACAGGGGGCTGATGACTCTTTCCCCAACCTCCCTCTTCACCACTGGACTCTGGTAACAACAGTCTCTGGTAACCCCTCTGCCAGTCTCTGTTAATCCAGTCTCTGTGGCCCAGTTCTGTCCAATGAGCAAATGTGGTAGGGCTTTGAAACTGCCAGAGTCAAAGTAAAGTCAATGCCTCCTCCTCTTGGTTACCACCCTCTACCAGTAGCCAGCAGGGGGAGCTGAAGCCTGCCTGCCTCAGTGGCAACTTGGGAGTGTTCCACCTGAGCTCATTCTAAACCTGAGGACATTCGGGCAGCAAATATATTTCTCCCTTAGCCACTGCACCTTTGCCACCACTGTTCTGCAGCTCTGGTGTCCCTATAGGGTGAGGTTTGGTTCCCTCTGCCAGACCACAGAGCTGGGGGATCACTCTATTAATGCTGATGTTGGGTGGGAGGTGTCTCCACTTGGGTTTGCACACCTCAGCAGTTCCTAAGTCTCCACCCATCGCATGGAGACCCAAACCTCCACCTGCTGCTGAGATATACTTTCTTAGAGGCAGGCCAGATACCCGCCCCTCTGTGTCTTTCTGTACTGTTACCAGATTCACAGATACAGCATAGCTGCACTGCCACTGTCTGTGCAATGCCCAGTCCTAGCGAAGAAGTGTGGACATTCTGGTCTCTGTAGAGGTTGGACTTCTAGACCACTAGGCAAAGGGGGAAGGGTAGACTGGAAGTTCAGGGTAGCAGGGAAAATATTAGTTCAAACTTCCTGCCAGACGAGGAAAATTCCTAGGCTCACAGCAGGGACTCTCTGGAGAAGGAGTCCCAGCTTCCAGCAAGTCGCTCTGGTGGGGTGAGAGAAGAGAACCTCAGTTCACAGCTCATTAGTAGAGATCTCACAGCAAGCAAGCAACTCTCTTGGGGGAGGAAACAGACACACATCTTCTTTGGGATGAGTTCTATACCTGAAATTTGTTTCCTTGGAGTCGCAGCTTGCCTCAGAAGAGAAGACATGCAATCATCTATCTCTTCTCTCAGCTTGGCTCCCACCCTTCAGCTCTGTTGTGTTCTTTCTGGCCAGTATCTCTCCCACTGGACTGGAGCTTTGTTGAAAGCTGGCTCCAGTCAGCCATCATCCCCCATTTACCTTTGTTTTTATCAAATGTAAAAATTGCAGTTAGGGAAAATAGCCAACCCGAGGATATAGGAAAACCCAAGACACGTTGAAACAAAACAAACAAATAAACAAAGAAAAAAGCTATCAGACACACAAGCACACAGATGCACAGACAATCAGAAACAAATAAACAAACAGACAAAATAAAAATAATAGTAATAATAAAAAATAGTTATAAAAAAAGAAAAAAGAAAAGAACTCTAATAGCCTGATGTAAGCACTCTCAGCAACCATAACAAGGGGAGAGGAGGAAAATAAAAAATAAAACAAAACAGTATTAATAATAATTTGAAAGAATTAACAATAACTCCCACAAAAAAGGGAAAAAATGCAAAAGAGCAAAAAGAATAAGCAAAGAAAAAAGAAAGAAAAACGTCACCACCAATAAGAATATTATTCTCATATATATGTATATATATAAACATGACTATGTATGCCACAGGGATCAACATTAGTAGGAATATACTTATGTTGCAATATACTTTCCGGACACCAGGTGGCGCTGTGAGTGGTCAGTGTTTTTGGTGGTTGCCTGGCTACTTGCTTGGTGCATAGACCCCACCGAGTTGTTGATTCCACTGATTTCAAAAAAAATCTTCACAGGCAGGTTTCACAAATTCTCCCTGCAATAGTTCCTGTGAAGTGTCAGGTATCCTGGACCTGCTTTGGGTGCTGGATGGCTGTCTGCAGGTGAGCTTCAAATTGCCACACCTGGCCTATACAAAAAGGTGCCTGTGGCAGTTGCCATTTCTGAAATTTCAAAATATGTCTGCTTCCTAAGTGAGATCCTTTCTGCCTGAGTGTCTCTCGGCCTCCTATTCCAGCTGTGCCACTCCAGACGGCACCCCTATCTGACTGCCAACTTCCACTCAGGAGTCCATGCTTCACCAGTTTTTCCACATACCACCTAGTTTTCCCATGAACTGGGAATTGTAATCTTCTGTGGGGGAGGGGCTGGTTGCCACAACCACAGCCTGCCACTTCAGCAGCAGCAGCAGCAGAGAAATTTTTCTGGCAGTCTCCACAGCTCCGGATTATACTTTGAGTCCAGTAATCTGCCACTTCGCTGCACACTCTGAACTGCTTGTTTACACCAATATTCCCTGCTAGGAATGATCTAGCCCACTCTCACCTGTTGTTTTGGGAGAGCTGAGCCAAACATCTATCCCTTCTGCCATCATGCTCCACTTCCTAGACCTTCTGAACTTCATTTCACTGATCTCAAAAAAATCTTCACAGGCAGGTTTCACAAACTCTCCCTCCAACATTTCCCTTGAAGTGTAGGGTATTCTGGACCAGTTTTGGGTGCAGGATGGCTGCTTGTAGATGAGACTCAAATTGTCACACCTGGTCAATGGGAAAAAGTACCTGTGGCAATTGCCATTTCTGAAATTTTAAAATATGTTTGCTTCCTAAGTGGGATCTTTCCAGCCTAGTGTCTATCTGGCTGCCTAGCCCTGGCTGTGCCATTCCAGATGGCGCCCCTATCTGACCACCATATTCTGCTCAGAAGTCCACATTCCACCAATCTTTCCACACAACACCTAGTTTCCCCATGAACTGGGAATTGTAGTCCTCTGTGGGGGAAGGGCTGGTTGTTGTCGCCCCTGATGGCAGCTTCAGCGGTAGCACAGAAATTTTTATGGCAGACTCGTCAGCTCTGGATTACATTTCAAATCCAGCAATCTACCACTTCACTGCACACCCCAAACTGCCTGTCTACACTAATATTCCATGCTGGGAAAGATCTAATCCACTCACTCTCACCTGTTATTCCAGGAGAGCTGAGCTAAATGTCTATCCTGTCCACCATCATGCCCTCTTCAGAAACTTCTTAATTTAATTTTTTCCTGGCCTAAGTGTGTGGCCTCATGCATATAACCTTTATAACCAACCTTGTATTTTTACACTGTGAGCATTGATATTTGCTGAGGCATGAGTTGGTCAAGCAAAGGTGCACATTGTTGTTCATAAGAGTGACCTCTGAATATGGTACCAGACTCTTAACTTTTATCCCAATGTCAACTTATCAGCATCTTGCATCAGCATGGGAGTGGTTGCAAGTGTTCTTAGGCATGGGGCCATCCTTTGACACCCTGTCAAGTTGCTGAGAGAGATAAGCAACTGGTCTTGCCCAAGAGCCTTCATTCCAGGTGAGCACTCCTTCACCTATTCTATTGCTCTCTGATACATACTGTTCAAAAAGCTTGGTTCCACACGTCAGGGAGGCCTAGCACCAGGGCTGCCTGTAGTTATTTATTTAGCCTTTCAGAGGCTTTTGTTTGGTCAGATTTACACTCTATTGGCCCTTTCTCTGTCCCCTTTGTGGCTTCATAGAATTGTTTGGCCAGTCTATATGTTTTACACAGTCTTGCATAGGAAACCCCAGGGCTTTCATTTGGCTTCTACATGTTTGTGGCTTTGTGGCTGCCCTATGCTAATAGGAATGAAGTTAAATTTGGGTTCAGGGTAAGAGAATGAAACCATTTACCACCTATCAATATCTACAAGTTCTGAAATTGAAGTCTAATGTTCGTATGATGAGAATATTAGAGTTCTTATTTACAGTCTTTGCACAATTCTTAGGATAATATTAATTTTAAGAGTCCTTATTGAACTGACCAAAAGTTCTGGGCAATTCAAGTGAATATTCTAAATATCAGTTGGATATGGTGCCACTTATGAGGTCGTGTTCCAGCCACAGCACTTACTGGGAAATTCTTATTCAGGTTCCAAAATTTACTGAGGTATCTATATAGACATAGCAGATAGTGTTTAATACTGCACAAAGCCAACAAGTGACCTTGGTTGGGCCTTAAGGCTTCTGAGAAAATATGAGTAGTGCATATAATTCTATATTCTTTGGCCAGTCTTTTAGTCCTGTTTAACAGATCAGTTTAATACAACAGCTATGTCTCATTTTATAAGCTGCCATTGCAGACAAGTCTGCAATGTAATACAGGTGAACCACATATTTTGTGTTTCTGAACCATTTTTCTGTCTCTAATTTCTCACTTTACTAAAAACAAATTATAGAAGAATTAATTTAATTTGCAAAATAAGCTGTACTTTCAGTACACTAGGTCTGATTATTTGCATGAAGTGCTGCAAGAATAATTATTAGCCAGCTAGGCTTTTCTTCCTTTTAAAACTGGCTTTGCTGGAACCTTTTATAAGGACTCTTGTATTCTTTGAAAGCCCCATATGTGCCCAGGTTTCATCTGTGCCATTAGATACCTGTATTCATTGGGTAAATTTCTCAGCTCTTGAGGTCCTAAAAGAAACTGTGATTCCTGGAAATTTCAGAAAGGGACATTTTTTACTCACTGGTGATCAGGAAATCTTATTGATGAGGTAGCTGGCCAGTCTTCCCAATCAGCTTTTTATTGCCTTCATAAAGTCAGCATTAATTTCTTAACCCAATTTTGGTAAAATAACTAGGGTCTTTCATTGTGTCCTATAGAACAAAACAGATTCTTATTAAACTTATGCAAATAACCATATTGTCAGAAATTAAGAATTCTTACAAATTTTTTTCAAATTCCAGAGAAATCAAGGAGAGAGAAAAATAAATGTTTCAATTTCTTCTCATAAGTATATACATTGCTGAAAGCTACAAGTAGCTTAAGAGATAGAAACTGATTTTCTTGACTTGTGGAAAACTGAACACAGAAAGAATCACTAAGGTTTCAAGCAGCCATAACCAATCTTCTCAGTTCCATGTAACTTATTTCTGCTTGGTTTGAAGTTAGGTTAGCAATACTCATGGTCATGTTAGCTTTCTAATTAAAGTCCTGGACGTTTGTGTTTAGTTTGATGGTATGTAATCTCCAAAGTCATTAGAAGTTTGAATTTAAGAGAACTTGCCAACCTTTCTACTACTTTCCTTGAAGGATAAACTTTGGACTTGGTGAGTTATAAATACACTTTCTGAGATGAATTAAAAGTATTAGTGACAACATACACTAAGGTAGACTAATATTTTACTATATTAGAACACATATACATTAACATAATCCAGAGAAAATTGTAATTCTAATATGTCTTTCTCAGACTTTCAGTGGTCTTAATATTTCAAAAAGACTAAATTTAGGGTTTTGATTTTGGAAGGTTTGTCAAATATCAAAGCCTTCACACATTTGTTCAAATAAGATCACAAGCCCAAAGATTCTAAAGGCAATACATATCCAACTGGATTATGTTCAAATTCATTTACAAATTTCCTTTTATGAGCCTTATTCAACCTGCATACATTGTACACACATCCTAAAACTTCTGCTTTGCCCTGTCTTTAATTTGCTCAGATAACCAGTCATTCTTTTCCAGACAAAATTTATGACACAAGATTCTTTCTTGCACAATGCTTTTTTTCTTTCTGTCTAATTTTTCTTACTCTCAAAAAACCAGAGAACATGATCTAAGTTTACTATGAAATTAATTGTTCATTATGCTGAACTGATAAATAAAAAGTTAAAAAGGGTCAGGCATGGTGGCTCAGGTCTATAATTCCAGCACTCTGGGAGACTGAGGCAGATGGATTTCCTGACCTCACGAGTTCAAGACCAGCCTAAGCCAGAGCTAGCTATACCCTATCTTTATAAATAGCCAAGCATTGTGGTCAGCACCTGTAGTCTCTGCTACATGGGGAGCTGAGATAAGAGAATACTGTATATACTCTAGTATAAGCCAACCCGAGTATAAGCTGACCCTCTTAATTTCACCCTAAAAACTGGGAAAACTTAGTGACTCGAGTATAAGCCGAGGTGAAAAATGCAGCAGCCACTGGTAAATTTCAAAAATAAAAATATATACCCAAAACAATTACAATAATTGAGGAATCAGTAGGTTACATGGTGATACCCTCACATCAGATACAGCTGAAGCTC
>CAUYPK010092363.1:0-26531 GCA_963574355.1 Loris lydekkerianus | reverse complement strand
AAAAAAAAAAAAAAATCTTATTTTACTGACTACAGTAGCCCTTTAAGGTCTTCAATCACTTTACCCCCACACTCCCACTTCCATCAGTACCTTTTTATCTTCATGGGAAGATAAAGCTGTCAAATTTCAGCAGCAGAGGCTTGGCTCATTACTTTCCCACTAATTAAATGAACAGAAATGATAGCACTGTAGTTTAAAGATACATTTCATTTTTCCTAAGACTATGAAGTATTGTAGTTGACACTTTATAGCTGCTACTCAGAATCCATTCTCTGTTGACTACATGGGTATTTCTTAGGGGCTATCAATCCACACTGCACAGGAGCACTTAGGAATTTAAAAAAAAAAAAAAAAAAAAGACCTAATATCTGGACCTCGTCCCTCATGAATGAGACAGAACTTCTGGGTAAAATTTCCCAGGCAATGCCAATGTGCAGCCAGGATTTACTTGGAACCTCTTCAGCAATGAAGTTTGGGAGGAGTGAATTCCACTTGCAGTCCCAGGATTCAAGACTAAGATTTTTAGCCCATCTCCTTGGCCAGTGAAGACTTAAGGAGACATTGGGTGGGGGCTTTTAAGAAATCTTATTCTTTATTCTGTGAAAATTGAAATTTTTTCTGACTGGAGTGAAGAGGTTGTAACATCTGGATGTGCCAACAGCCATTATTACCAAGAAGGAACACTGCATAGACCAAAAGCGAGGACTGGGAATCAGGCAGGAAAAGTCATCACCTCTGCATCCTTGATGATCACACAAATTTCACATTACATGAATGCAACCAAGCTTCCCTGTGGTTACATCAGGGTGGTTTGGTTACCTTCACTTGCAATATTAAAATCTCCCGATTAGAAAGCAATGTATAGGAATGGTTAAGTAAAGAAAAGGGTAGACTTTAATCTTTATTTACAGGACACTGCAAGATATGAAATTCCACATAGAAATAAGAAACCCTTTCAGAGGATAGGCTCCATACAGTATGTATGTACAGTTTGGAACTGTTCAAGTATAGTTTTGTTGTAAAATGTGCTACAATAACAAACCACATTTAAAAAGAGTTTGTAGTAGAGAAATAGTAAGACAAACTTATACCAAATGCAGTACACGACAACTTTGTGCCTCGGCTATACAATCTAAAAGTCCCAGGAGTTCCATCCTGAACTTGGAAGGTGCAGCCTTCAGAGGTAGTTTCTGGTACTACATTTTGATCCTCCTCTTCCTCTACAGAGAAATACTTCTCAATCAAGTTTAATGAAGCCTTGTACGCAGACTCATTTTCATGGTTTTGTAGAGCTTCACTTTTGTCCAAACCTCCACATTCTTCAATCATTATACTAAGTTTCTCAGTTTCACCTAGATTTTCAGCAGCCTGAACGATATTTGAAATGGCATCCAGAATAACCAGAATGATTTTGGTATCTTTTGCAGTTAAGAGGTTCATCGATGGTTCTATTATGCCACAATGAACAAGGTATACAGTCTGTTCAACTGTTCACCACTTGTATAGTTGGTCACAGCCCATACGGCTTCCTTTTGTGTCTTAAAGTCTGCCTTAGAGAGAATACCAGCAAGTAATGGGCCTGGTCCGTGATTCACAACTTGCTGTATCTGGGCCTGACGGCCAGCTGTGATGTTTGACATTGTCCATGTAGCTTCCTTTTGAATGTTAGTTTTGGTGTTGGTCAGCAGGCTGGGAAAGACAGTAAGTGCTCCTGCATCAATTACAACCTGAGTCTGTTCATCTGTCCCAGTGACAATATTCCCAAGGGCTCTTAGTGCAGGAGTCACAATTGGCAATTCAGTAGCTCCCAAAAGCTTCACAAGTTGGGGCACAGCTCCTGTTTTCACAACCATTTCAATCCATTCATTTGGACCATCAGTAAGGTAAGAAATGGCCCAGCAAGTATCTGCTAATACCTCTGGATCATCGTGATGCAGGAGACGCACTAAAGTAGGAAGAATCTGTTCCACAGCATCTAATGGGGTGCGGGATTCTTGTTGCGACAAAGGTTTGAAAGTGTCCAGGTAAGATTACGTAAGTAACCACATGATAAAGATGGCATATCAGGAATAGCTAGAATGCCAATAGTGGGTCCACTGCACCATACTTAATAACCAAGTCTCAGAAAACTGAACCATCACCTGCAATCTTTCCTAGGGCCCACACAGCTTGTTCACTGATGTGAGCCTGGGGAGACGCCAACAGAGAAGTGAATGCTGGAGTAGCACCTCCATCCACCACGGCCTTAGTCTGTTCTGATGTCCCAGAAGCATGTTAGTTAGTGCCCAAGCAGATTCAAACTGAATGGGACTATAATCAGTTCTACCCAAGAAGGACACGAATTTTGGGATCAAACCAGCTCAGATTATATTGTCGATGGGAGGTTGTTTTTCTCTAGAAAGTAGTTTCCTGGCAGCCTGAGTAGCTTGGAGCTGGTTTTCCATATTGGTGCTGTTTATACCTTTGACCATGTCATCCCCAGACCAGTTTACAGTACCCTGGTGGTTTCGGTTTTCCTGCAGTGGAGAAGTAGCATCATCAGGAAAAGAGCTTACATTTCTCCTTTTCAGCATCTGGTCATCTTTCTTAGCTTTCCTCAACTCCACATTAACTTCTATTCAGCATTGCCTCATCGCTGTACTGCCTTTTCCCTTGTTCTTGAACCTGTTAAGTCGGACAGCTGGTGAATTTGCATTCTTGTTGGTGGACATGGTTATGAGACAAAGGGAGAAAGCTGCACAGCTAGCTCAAGCTTCCACAGGAGGCGGTGTGGGACTCAGAGGATCTGGGTCGGCTGCCCTGGAAACGTCCACCGCAGCTCAGGCAGAACACGGTGTCCCCCTCCTTTTTTTTAAAAGAAAGGTCTTGTTCTGTCACTGAGGCGGATGTATCTGTGGCATCATCACAACTCACTACAACCTCCAACTCCTGGCTCAAGAGATCTTCCTGCCTCAGCCTACCTAGAGCTAGGACTACAGGCACATGCCACATGCTCAGTTAACCAATTTTATTTTTCTTCAATAGTGAGGCACTACCGGCTTTCTCCACTCACTCATCATGCCAACTTCGTCACATATCAAGGTCTTGTGTACATAAAAGCTTGTTTCTGAGCTCTCTGTTCTGTTCATCCACAGGTATGTACCCTACGGAGTTTACTATGGCTGCATACTATTTTTTTTAATTTACTTTTTTTTTTTTTGCAGTTTGGTTTCGGTTTTTTGTTTGTTTGTTTTGGCCGGGGCTGGGTTTGAACCTGCCACCTCCGGCATATGGGGCCGGTGCCCTACTCCTTTGAGCCACAGGAGCTGCCCTATGTTTTAATACCTGGGACATGAGTCTTCCTTCTTGGCTTTTCTTTTTTAAAACAAACCTAGTTGTTCTTGGGCATTTATTTTTCCATAGACGTTTTAGAGGAAGATGGCATAGTTTCTGTTTCTACAAAAAGAAAGAAAAAACAAAAAGCCCAAATGTTGCATTGAGTGTACAAGCTGATTGAAAGAAAATTAGTATCTTTAAATGTTAAATCATCCTGTCCCGTACTGTGGACTCTCTCTCCGTGTATTCAGATCATCTTCTATTTACTTTTTTTAAGTTCGTAACTTTTCTCCAAAGAGGTTTTGAGAAACTCTTTGATCCTTTACTTCCTAGATGCTTTATAATTTTTGTACTTGTGAATGGTATCATGTTTTCTATTATATTTTATTGCTGGTGTAAGAAAGGAATCCTGTGGAGTCTTATAATGTCATCTTTCTTCCAGTGACCTTGCTAAACTCTTATAAATTCTAATAGTTTGTTTATTGATTCTGTTGGATTTTCTGTGCAGTTGGATACATCATCTGCAGGTAAGGGTACTTTTACCTCTTCCCTTCTTATCCTTTTATGTTTTATTTCCTTTTATGTCTTTCTACATTGGTTAGAACCATCAATATTACGTTGAACAGTGGTGGAGAGACCAGGCATCTTTGCCTTATTTCTTTTTTTTTATTTCTTTTTTTTTTTTTTTTTTTGCCTTATTTCTAATGTTGTAGGAATGCATCTAAAGTTTTTCCTTTGAGATGGAGTTGAAGCACATTCTTCTTAGTAGAGTATCTCAGGAATGGAAAATCAAGTAGCCAATGTACTTAATATGAATATGAAGTCAGTAGATGATCTCATACGTGCCCACACCAGAGAAATACTCCATTCAATTCAGGTGGGGGGATTGGTGTGCTCTCACCTGATGGGCACAATGTGAGGGTGTATGATGCACCTGCTGGGGGGGACACAACTACAACAGGGACTTTACCTAACAAATGCAAACATTATAACCTAATCACTCACACCCTCATATTAATCTGAAATAAAAAAGAAAAAAATAAAGTTTTTCCTTTGAGTAAGATGCTCCAGGGCCTTGGATGTAAACACTTCTAGCTGTTCACTATAAACCGATCGTCCCGACTTCCGTGATGTCTCAGTTCTGTTTCCACAGGAAACAACTGAAGCAGAGTTTACAAGTTAACCCTCTACTGGAGGAAGGAGAAATCCTAAGGAAGAAAAAGCCACGAGAGTGAGACAAGAAAGGGGGAAAACAAATGGAAGGAACGGATCCCCAAGCTGGTCGCAGCTCCACCATAGTGGCTGCTTGAAACAGCTGAGTCCTAGAATACTCTGGCAGGCTTAAAAGGGAGCATTGCTTCTGCTGGTCTCTTCCCGTGTTTAATCTCTCAGTGGTAGAGGTCAGCCCCAGGAGGCCTCACCTTCCTGCATGTTTGGATTCCTCCCTCGGCCTCTTTTTTAGTTTCTAGGAAGCTGAGAGCCTCCGTAGGCTCAGCCTGGCCAGTGCATGTGTCAGGGGCCCTTGACTATCGGAGCAGCACAGCTCCCGGCAGGTGTACTGTACATCCTCATCAACCACGCACTTGAGAAGCACCAGAGATGACTCCCCGTGACCCACTCAACCCTTCTTTCCTCACTCTTGGTCTTAATGGCCCCTGGAATGGCATGAGCTACTACAATGATCACCCATGCAAGTAGCTAAGGTAGGAATGGCCAGGCAGATAAGGGGTGCTACATAAACAGGGCTGTGTTCATATGGCAACAGAGTTACAGCGTGGCATACTTCCCAGACTTGCTTGAAGTTTGCTGAGACCATGTGCCAGGAACATTAAACAATAGAGCCAGTCTGGATCTGAAACTAAAAACACTGGCTCTATATTCTTCAGGATGTGTCCGAGATGTCTTTTAGGATGTCCTTGTGATCAACCCTACCTGATCATCTATAGAAATATACACACTATTGTGTGTGTGTGTGTGTGTGTATACAGATACAGTTGATCCTTGAACAACACGGGGGATAAGGACACCAACTCTCTGCACAGTTGAAAACCTACATATAACTTTTGACTCTCCAATAAATCTAACTACTTAAAGCCTACTATTGACCAGAACCCTTACTGACAAGACAAACAGTTGATTAACACATATTTTGTATGTAATATGTGTTATACATATAGTATATATTCTTACAATAATATAAGCTACAGAAAAGAAAATATAATTAAGAACATCATAAGGAGGAGGTGCCTGTGGCTCAGTGAGTGGGGCGCCGGTCCCATATACTGAGGGTGGCAGGTTCATACCCAGCCTGGGCCAAACTGCAACAAAAAAATAGCCGGGCGTTGTGGCAGGTGCCTATAGTCCCAGCTACTTGGGAGGTTGCTGTGACTGTGACGCCATGGCACTCTACCGAGGGTGACAAAATGAGATTTTGTCTCTAATAAAAATAAAATAAAATAAAATAAAATAAAAGGATGTCATAAGGGGATGGGGCAGTGGCTCACGCTTATAATCCCAACACTTTGGGATAGTGAGGCAAGTGGTTTGCTTGAGCTCAGGAATTCAAGACCAGCCTAAGCAAGAGTGAGACCCCATCTCTATCAAAAATAGAAAAATTAGCTGGGCATTGAGGTAGGCACCTGTAGTCCCAGCAACTGGGGAGGCTGAGGCAAGAGGATTGCTTGAGCTCAAAAGATAAAGGTCACTGTGAGCTGTGATGATGCCACAGCACTCTACCAAGGTGACAGAGTGATAGTCTGTCTCAAAAACAAAAAGGAATGTGATAAGGAAGAGAAAATATATTTACTAGTTATTCAGTGTAAGTGAAGTTCTTCACCCTTGTTGTGTTCATGTTGATTAGAGTGAGGAGGAGACGGAGGAGGGGTTGACCTTGATGTCTCAATGGTGGCAGAGGTAGGAAGAAATCTGTATATAAATGGACTTGTATGGCTCAAAGCTGTGTTGTTCAAGGGTCAGCTGTGTTATATTGTATGTACATACATACTATGTCATTTAGAATTTTTTAAACTGCATCTATAAAAGGAAGTAGGCCATAAATTCATCAGAGTTTAATTGTAGGAACAGATGTTATGTAAAGTCTCTTAAGCAGAAAGGGATTAAATACTAGAAATTAAGTGTTTATAAAATCATTAGAAGAGATGGTGGTGGGCGGCGCCTGTGGCTCAGTGGGTAGGGCACCAGTCCCAGCCAAAAAAATAGCCGGGCATTGTAATGGGCACCTATAGTCCCAGCTACTCAGGAGGCTGAAGCAAGAGAATCGCCTAAGCCCAGGAGTTGAAGGTTGCTGTGAGCTGTGATGCCACAGCACTCTACTAAGGGTGACAGAGTGAGACTCTGTCTCTACAAAAAAATAAATAAATAGGAGAGACAGTGGTGCTCGCTATAGGCTGGACCTCCAGGAAGGACTGTCACCAGGACAGAGGAGCTGTTACTACTGTCACAGCTGGAGAGAGGCGACTCGGGAGCTGCCACTGAAGGAGCTGTTTGCAAGACCTTAGCTGGAGCCATGAGTTAGGAAGCTGCCACAGCCTCTTGACACCCTGGAATGAGTGACTGGACACTGGAATGTAAATGCCAGGCCCAGAAGCTTCCAAAACTGCCTGTTAACCCTCACAAAGCTACGACTGTGATGTCTCCATGGCTGTGCTAAGCAAAGAAACACCTAGAGCATTAGGAAGATGGCCAACTTGCTACACTTTAAATTTTGTTCAAAAGCCAGGTAAAGTGGTAAGTACCTGTAGTCCCAGCTACTCATGAGGCTGATGTGAGAGAATCACTCAAGCCCAGAAGTTCCAGGCTAGCCCAGGCAACCAAATGAGATTTCATCTCTTTAAAAAAAAATTTTTTTTAATTAAATTTCATTCAAATGTAGCTAATTGGTGCAACTAATCATGTCTCATGTTAAAAACTCTAGCTGCAAGAAAGACTGAAAGATGTTGTGTTTCGTTTTCCAGGATTTGCAGCATGAGTAGCATTAGAACGATGTTGGGGCAGATAGTGAGTGCCTAGGATGGACTAGGTTATGCTGCAGTGACAACTGATCCCCTAGTCGTGGTGGCTTAAAACAGGAAAGATTTAGTTCTCACATATGCCCCGTGTCTATTACAGGTCAGCAGGGTTGGAGTCTTCTCAGTGGGCTGATAAAGCCAGTGCTGTTTCACACACTGCTGGCTGCCAAGCTGAAGGTAAGGAGGCACTGGAGAGTCTCAGGCCATTAAATGAGCCAGCCCAGAAGTCGCACGTGCTGTGTGAGCCTGTAATCATTGGTTACAACTTGCTGTGAGTCTCCACCCAAACTCATGGGAGCGGATCAATGCAATCCTACCACGTGCCCGGGCAGCTGGAAGAGAACGAAATGTCTGGTAAACATCATTTACAATTACCAGAACTAGATCTGCCCAGATCCAGAAATTTCTTCTCTTCTGCTCTCTTTATGCAGATTTGGAATCAAGGTTATATTACACTCAGAGCACAAGTTAAGTAGGTTTGCTTCTTTTTCTATTCTCAGGAACAACCTGCATGAAGGAAGGCCTATGTGTTCCTTAGATGGTTTGTCTGAGCCTGTAATTTTCAATGTGTGTATTGGGGAGGGCTTTGAGATGCTGTTTCTCACTATGTTAGTAAGTCTGTTCAAGTTTCCCATTTCCTCTCAAGTCAATCTTTGCTTTTAATATTTTTATATGTTAATATATACCATATTTTTATATTCTTCTTGTATTTAAATCTCTATTACCTCTGATTTCCTGCTTTTCACTTTGCAGTTTATTTATTAGTATGTGCATGTTTTCTCTCTTTTTCTCTTGCTCAATCTTCCTAGAGGTCTATATAATTACTTGCTTTGGAAAAACATTGATATGCTAAAATTCTCCTCTTTATCATTTTGTTGTTAGTTTCATTCCCTATTTTACTGATTTCATCTTCCTACTTATTATTTCCTTTTATTGTTTTCAGGTTTACTCTAGCCTTTAAGCTAAAACTGAACAGTTAGATTATTTTAGTTTTATTATTTTCTGATAAACACATTCAAAACTATAAATTCAAAGGCACACATTTTGACATGCAGTACCCAGAATCCATTTGGAAGATGTAAAACATTCTCTTTAGGCTTGATGAAATCTTTTTGTTTTTATGTTCCCATACATTGCCTCATATATTCTGTTTCTTGAATTCGTCTTACAAATATAATTTTACAAGTGGGCAAAGCTATATAGGCTATTCATTATAAGCACTTTAAATGTCCATTAATAAGGAAATTATGTTAGTTTCCCGTGGCTTCTGTAACAAATTACCACAAACTTGGTATCTTAAAATGAACTTTTTCTTTCACATTTCTGGAAGCCAGAAGTCTGAAATCATTTTCACTGTTCCTAAATCAGTGTCCAGCCAGGCTGTGCTTCCTCTGGAAGCTTAAGAGCAGAATTCATTCCTTGACTTCACCAGCTTCTGGAACATGACTGCACCATTTCTTGGCTTTTCACCATAGAACTCTAATCTCTACCTCTGTCTTAACCTCAGCTCTCTGCCTCTCTCTAATAAGGATCTTGTGATTGCATTTAGGATGATCCCCAGATCACTCAGGATAATCTCCCCATCTCAAGATCCCCACCTTAATCACATATGCAAAGACCCTTTGTCCAAAGAGGGTGACATTGAAAGGTTCCAGGGATTAGGAGGTAGACATTTGGGGGAACATCATCCTACTACAGGAATGATTGCATTATCATAAATCCATACAATGAAATATTTTGCTAACTTTAAAAATGAGACCAGGCTCGGCACCTATGGCTCAAGGGGCTAAGGTGCCAGCCATACACCTGAGCTGGTGGGTTCGAATCCAGCCAGGGCCCACCAAACAACAATGACAACTGCAACCAAAAAAAATAGCCGGGCATTGTGGTGGGTGCCTGTAGTCCCAGCTACTTGGGAGGCTGAGGCAAGAGAATCGCTTAAGCCCAGGAGTTGGAGGTTTCTGTGAGCTAAGATGCTATGGCACTCTACCCAGGGTGACAGCTTGAGTCTCTGTCTCAAAAAAAAAAAAAGAATGAGACCAGGTGCCATGACTCACACCTGTAATCCTAGCACTCTGGAAGATTCAGGTGGGAGGATTGGTTAAGTTCAGGAGTTCAAGACCAGCCTGAGCAAGACTCCATCTCTACTAAAAATAGAAAAACTGGGGCAGCTCTTGTGGCTCAAAGGAGTAGGGTGCCGGCCCCATATGCTGGAGGTGGTTGGTTCAAACCCAGCCCTGGCCAAAAACTGCAAAAAAACAAACAAAAAAATAAATAGAAAAACTGGCTGGGTACTGTGGCAGACACCTGTAGTCCTAGTTACTTGGGAGGCTAATGCAGAAGGATCCGTTGAAGCCAGAGTTTGAGGGTTCTGTGAACTAGAGCTACTGCACTCTAGCCCAGGCAAGTGAAACCGTGTGAAAACAAAAGAAGAACATAATAGAACTACACATATTTATATAAAAATATGTCAAAGACATACTGTTAAGAGATAAAAAAGCACATTGCAGAACAATAAGCGTAGTGTTACCCTACACTCTAATTTACACATATTATACATTTGCTTACATGCATTTTAAACGTATGTCTGAATAGATATTCAACAGTAGCAACAATTATCCTACATTTTCCTGGGCATGGGCCAGGAAAATGAGAGAACTCTTTCTTTACACTTTTCTACATTGTTTATTTTGTTCAATGGAAGGTTGTTTTGTTTTATAATCACTATGAAGTGTTTTTGTTATAAAACAGTCTCTAACCCATCTGCTGACAGTACCCCTGTCTTGCTAAACAGGAACTCTTTGCTTTCTCCAGCAATGTGCTTTGCAGGGGTAAACAGAACAACAAAAGAATCATTTCCAGCACCCCAGGAAGGTCTTTGTCCTCCTTCCCCACCTGTTGTTGAACCTGCAGTAAGTCAGAGGTGAATTGGGGAGAGAAACTGATGCCTCCACTTCCACAGTGAGTAAACACATGAGCTATTCAATTAATTAACACATGAACCTTCAAATCTATGCCCACATCAGGCTGTGTCTCTTACAGACTGGGAGAACCTGAGCAAGTCACTTAACTCTCAAGTGTCTTTATTATGATCTCCCTCACAAGGCTTCTGTAAGGACTGAATGAGACAATGGAAGTCTAAGCCAAGTGCCCAGCATGAGCTGATTCAAAACATTCCTGGATGAGAATGAACGCATTGGTGAAATTGAAGGTAGTAAAAAATAGAGATGATATTGTATATAACATCAGATTTGAAATAGGAGGTGCATTGCAGTCAAATGAGTCCAGCACCACCTGAGGAGTTCTGGGTTCTAGTGACGCCAGTTAGTCCTAGCTATGTGGCCCTCACACCAGCTCCTTCCCCATCCTGGGCCCAAGTTCCATCAAATGAAAAGTGAAGGCACAGAATTATGATGTCTAAGGTCACTTCTGTCTCTTACATTCTATAATTCTGGGGAATGAGACACAAGATTTATGACTGTGCTTGTCAATCAACACATTTCTGAAGTATTTCTAGAAAACACTCTATTACTTTGAGAATAAAAGATTGAATGTAGGGCGGCGCCTGTGATTCAGTGAATAGGGCTCCAGCCCCATATACTGAGGGTGGCGGGTTCAAACCCGGCCCCAGCCGAACTGCAACAACAATAACAACAACAACAACAACAATAGCCAGGCATTGTGGCAGGTGCCTGTAGTCCCAGCTACTTGGGAGGCTGAGGCAAGAGAATCACCTAAGCCCAGGAGCTGGAGGTTGTTGTAAGCTGTGCGACACCATGGCACTCTACCAAGGGCGGCAAAGTGAAATTCTGCCTCAATAAAAAAAAAAAAAAAAATAGATTGAATGTATTTGCATTGGACAGAATCATGTCATATCCCTCTGCCCTTGATTCATATGTTAAAGCATTAATTCCCAGTGTGACTGCATTTGAGGGCAAGGCCTTTAAAGTATTGAAAGTGAAATAAGGTTATAAGAATAGGGCCCTAATCTATTAGGACTGAAGTCCTTATAACAGTGGTTCTCAACCTTCCTAATGCTCTTTAATACAGTTCCTGTGGGTCTCGACCCACAGGTTGAGAACCGCTGCCTTATAAGAAGGGAAAAGAGAGCAGAGTGCCTGGGCGCAGAGGAAAAGACTTGCGAACACACAACAGGAAGGTGGTCGTCTGTAAGTCAAGGACAGCAGCCTCAGGATAAACCAAACTGCCAGCTCCTTGTTCATGGACCTCCAGGCTCCAGAACTATGAGAAAATAAATTTCTGTTATTCAGTCTACCCAGTGTATGGTGTTTTGTTACGTCAACCTCAGAAGGCTGATAGAAGATTAAAAAGCCAGTGTAATAGGAGCTTCATTTGAGAATGTTCAAAAGATTTCATAGAATAAACATTAAAAGAGTATTTTCTGACATCCTAAAATGCTTGCTGATTTTGGTAATTAGAATGGGTTGTCAAACTCTAGTGCAATGTTTGATAGCCTCAAGTTTTGGTTCCCTCAATAGTTCAGTTTGAGAGGCAGAATTAAAATGGTACCTTGGAGTAACGTGGACCAAGTTTAAACTTTTCACTAGCAAGATGATCCTGGACTAGGTACTTCGTCTATCTGTGTCTGAGTTTTCTAACCCATGGATAACAGAGAGTTCAACTAAATGAAAGACTATATGTAAAGACGTGGCACCCACATGACATGCACAGTTGGTTGCTACTACACTCATTTGATAATAACAAGTTGTCATACTCCTGATTTCCTTGAAAACATTGCTATTTTGGATAGAAAATTATATTTTATAATAAAATATTTTCTAGACTAAATTCTTTAGTTCAAAGTTTTTCCTAGTAAGAGACCTGAACTTCCATTAGAACCTGGCAAGAAAGTTGGTCACAGCATGCATTTATTGAGCACTGAGTGTATGCCATGCACCTAGAAATTTCCGTGAGTCATTTCATTCGAACCTCTAGAAACTCTCTGCAAATAGCATTATATTCTCACTTTACAGATTAAAAATCTAACACTAAAAGAAGTTAAACAGTTTTCCAAAGGTCCAAGAACTGGAGACACCAACCGTCTGACTCCAAATACTACTCTCTTAGCTATACTGGTCTCAAAACCTAAGTGTCTTTTATAAGGGCACACATTTTTACTATATTAATTAGTTTATATTTTTAATACTTTTCATAACAACCATATAAAGTTAGTGCAAGATTTTGTCACTGATTTTAGAATTTTTTTTTTTTTTTTGAGACAAAGTCTCATTTTGTCACCCTCAGTAGAGTGCTGTGACATCACAGCTCACAGCAACCTCCAGCTCTTGGACTAAGGTGATTCTCTTGCTTCAGCCTCCTGAGTAGCTGGGACTGCAGGCACCCACCACAGTGCCCATCTATTTTTTTGTTGCAGTTTGCTTGGGGCAGGGTATGAACCTGCCACCCTCAGTATATGAGGCTGGCACCCTACTCACTGAGCCAAAGGCACCGTCCTTTGTCACTGTTTTATAGGTGAGGAAACTGATGCTTAAATAACATACCTAATATGAGTTACCAAATAGCACAGCTGACACCCAAACTCAGGTCTGTTTGAGTCCAAGGTTCCAGTTCTTAACAACTCTACCTCCCTGCCACAATTCTATGCTTAGCAGGCTGCACAGAGCCCTGGAAAGTGTGCTAAACTGGAACCTGAGAGACCAGGGTTTATTCTTGTGGTGTTACTAACAAGGTGTGTGACAGTAAATAAGTGAAATGACTCCTCTGAGCTTCAGTTTGATCATTTGCCTAAATAGAGAATTTGGTGGCCAGGCATTGCTCACAGCTGTAATCCTAGCACTTTCAGAGGTCAAGGTGAGAGAATCAGTTGAGACCAGGAGTTTGAGACCAGCCTGAGCAACATAGTGAGACCCCATCACTGCAAAAACCTTAAAAATTAGCTGGACATGATGCTGCACTCCTGTGGTTCCATCTACTTGGAGGGCTGCGATAGGAGGACCTCTTGAGCCCAGGAGTTTGAGGCTGCTGTGAGTTATGTTAATATTGTACTCTAGCCTGGGCTATAGAGGAGGACCCTGTCCCCAAAAGATTTTTGGATCAGATCACTTCTAATTGTTTTGGTTTTAAATTTCTGTAATCCCAGGTAAATTTTTAGCAATTATACTGATTACCTCACTAAACCTAAACAAATAAAATTTAAAAATTATGAAATGACGGGTCGGTGCCAATAGCACAGTAGTTACGGCACCAGCCACCTACACCAAGGCCTACACCTGGGCCAGCTAAACAACAATGACAACTGCAACAAAAGATAGCCAGGTGTTGTGGTGGGCACCTGTCATCTCAGCTACTTGGGAGGCTTGGGCAAGAGAATCACTTACGTCCAGGAGTTTGAGGTTGCTGTGAGCTGTGACGCTACAGCACTCTACCAAGGGTGACATAGTAAAACTCTGTCTCAAAAAAAAAAAAATTATGAAATGATTATAAGCTCCTAAAAGACAAGAGTGATTATTAAAATAAACTATATGGTAAAGAAGTTTGTACAAGGATTGGTGCACTAATAGAAGACCAGTGGGAACAAAGATCAGATTGACTATCTGAGATCTCAGACACGTGTTCATTCTCCTGCTTCAGTCTGTTTTTTGAATGAATGGAGATGATCTACTATCTGTATTTTTTGCCTTAAAAAGACCTTTGCAGATATTAAAATAGGTTAAAGGGTAGATGGGAAATCACATCAGAAAAAAGATTACAACAAAAATTCTATAAAAATGCAAGACATTGTCATGGAGGAGAACTTTTTCATCTCTGGAACTGAACATCTGTGGCTGAATTTAGAGTCTCATCCATGAAAACACCCCCACCCAAAAAAGTGGGTGTTTCCTGTATTTTGTATTTGTATTTATATATTGGAAATAACTGAATACGAACACACAGAAATCAAAAGGAAACCAAATAACTGAGTAGTGAAAAGATGACAACAAGAAGTGAAAAAATGAAAATTGGTAGGCACAGGGAAGAAAGGCTCCACATGTGAACAAAGAGCAAGAGAGGAAAAGGAGGAAGAGAAGGGAGCAGAACAATGGGAAAAAGAATGAAAAAATTAATTTTGAGGGCCTCAGTCATTCTTCATTTTGGTGTGCAATCATCAACCCAATCCAGTTTTAGAATGTCAAATTCCTTTGAACTGAATTCCACAAATTGGTCTCTCCAAAATCAACCTTGTTTGAGGAACCGAGGTATGGAGCAGCTCAGGACGTTGTTGAGCCAAGTCTAAAGTTGTTTTCCTGTTCAGCCACCAGGGGGTGGTACATGCCATTCAATTCAACAAGCATCCTGTGTCTGGAGACAATTACCAAGTGAAGGGTACCCTACAGGGTACCCAACCAATAAGGCACCATTCTTTATATTCAAGTATAAGCAATAATATATTTACACAAATGGTTATGATTCAAGAAGAAATAAACTATGAAGTTGCATTTGAACTAAGTCCTTAAGGCTGGGCAGGAATTCATAACAAGCAGAAATATATAGCAGCAAGAAGATTCTAAAGAGATGGTATGTTAGGAAAGAAAAATTAGTGCTGGGTGGTGCCTGTGGCTCAAAGGAGTAGGGCGCTGGCCCCATAAGCCGGAAGAGGCAGGTTCAAGCCCAGCCCCGGCCAAAAACTGCAAAAAAAAAAAAAAAAAGAAAGAAAGAAAAGAAAAATTAGTGCTAAAGATTGAGTAAACTTCTTCTGTTATAATGTGGATGAGTGGATGAGAAAGCATTTCCTTAACTTTGTTCCACAGACTATTTAATGGCGATTGGTCTCAGATCCAAAACAATTTTAATGCAATCATAAAAAACTATTAGCAAGTGTTTCTTGTCAATGAAAAGAATGAAATTGTTTGCAGTCTTTCATCACATTATCTTTATTGGGCTCCGTGATCAACAATTTCCATTGCAGTCTGGGTTTGTTGTTGTTGTTGTTGTTGTTGTTTTGAGACAGAGCCTCAAGCTGTCGCCCTGGGTAGAGTGCCATGGCATCCACAGCAACCTCCAACTCCTAGGCTTAGGCAATTCTCTTGTCTCAGCCTCCAGAACACGGGCTATTTTTTTGTTGCAGTTTAGCCAGGGCCGGGTTCAAAACTGCCACCCTCGGTATATGGGGCTAGTGCTCCACCCACTGAGCCACAGACGCTGTCCCTGTAGTCTGGTTCTTCACGAAGTTTCCTTTCTTATTCTTTATTTCTACTAAACTGGAACATAGAAATTACAATTATAGGTCTTTGGCAATGGTGGCAAGGATCTCACACCTGATGGATGCTTCTAGACATTTGGCTCAAACATGACCCCTGATACTACAGAGAGACTTCTCTCCAAGTTCCACTCACAGCACTCTCTACAAGCCACATGGATGAGCCTATCATGCTAAACAACGAAGATCCACATGCTTATCTAGCTCTTTGAAAACAACTGGTTCTGATAGCGAATCTTCATAGATTGTAGCCTTTGTATTTTATTTCTTGTTCTTTTTATATTTACAGCTTAGTTAAGGTATCGTTTATAGGCCATAAAATTTGCCTTTTTAAGTATACAATTAATAATTTCAGTACAGTGGCTTTCTTGGCCTTACTTGGTCTGAGGTGGGAGCCGTGAGGCTCCCCTGAAGTTGTTGACTGACCACGTGGGCTTCCTGGATTGAGCACAGACTCGGAGGAGGTGAGGAGGCGGTGGAAAACCAAGAGGCCAGGCAATACAATGGCTTCTGCAGTGAAGAAAATTTGGGGATTGCAGAATAAGAAGATCTAGGAGTCTCCAGGGAGACTCCACTCCCTGTGTCTTCTCCAGTCCCTGTTACTGCGTCCACAGAATCATCTTGGAAAAATCCACGAAGCTGCCTTTGCTGGTGACACAAAGAAAGTGGAGCAGATCCTTTCCTTCCTGAAAAAATGGTGTGGATGATACAGACAAGAAGAACAGGACTGCTCTCCATCTGGCCTGTTCTAAAGGCCATTTAGCAGTGGTGATTCTCCTGCTGGAAAGATGATGCCAACTTCACATCTGTGACAGAGAAAAGAGGACACCTCTGATGAAGTTTGTGGCCGGAGCTGTGTTTAAACCCACCACATCTGGTATACGGGACCAGTGCCCTACTCCTCGAGCCACAGGTGCTGCTGGATTCCACAGTCTTTACCGCTATGTGTTACTGTCAGGCACTGAGCTGAAGTCTGCCATAGAACGAAGACACCACTATCCAGAGAAAATCTGAATTGTTATTGTACTGAAACAAGACAGGAGCCGGAATCAAAACACGTGTATAAGTGTCAAACAGGAACAATGGAGAAGGATGCAGAGCTGGGTGTCCACGCGTATACAGTCACAATTTCAATATACCAGGGGTAAAGAGAACATCCCAAAGGCTTCTGGGAGTGGGATACTTCAAGCTGGTGAGTTTATTCCTATTTTTGAGGACCTTATCATCTTCACTGGTGGCCGTCAGTTCCCCTGTCAGGGAATGTATCCAGAGGAAGCATCCTGCTAAGAAAAACCCTCCAGGAGGCTACAACCTCAGCCCTTCTCATCTTTCCAGGCCACTCTCCTGAGCCGTTTAATTACAACTCAGATCACTGAGCTCTGAGCCGTTCCTCATCCCACATACTCAGCAGCCCTCTGAGATGACAGCATTGTTGCCTCCATGGCACAGACAGGGAACAAGTGGTTGGATAGCTCGGCTGGCCTCAGAAAGCCTCAGAGCTGGACTCACACCCAGGCAGCATGGCCAGAGCTCCTACGGTTCCACATGTTGCCCTTCAAGGCTTGTCCCTGCTGGGCCCTCCTGGGGACCCTTGTGTACAGTTCAGAGCACGTTCTCAAGGAAGACTTCCCTTTGCCATGTGGCACTAACAGTGCTGATGTGGGTAGAATTCAGACAGACAAGGTGGGGTGCTGAAGAAGGAACAGCAGGTGCTCTCCATAGTGGGACAGAGCAGCAGGTGACACTTGATCTTGTGACCCATTTTTCCTGATGTCCCTGAAAGCTTCCTTCTCCTCACCTTCCAGGTCTCTAAAAAGGCAAGTGAATAAAATCTCAGGAATTTTGGAATATAGATAGCAAATGCCCAGCCTCCTTTTAGAGAAAATAGTTGTTCATTACTTTTCAGTATTAATCTGTATGCATAGACGTTATTCCTACTGATCCAAGGGCTAATTTTAAGAGTGTTGGCAGAAGAGAAGATTGATAAACCCAGACAATTGATCGAAAATTCAGTTAAACCCCAAATCTCTCATTTCGTAGGCAATGTAATATGGTTATACTAAAAGCATCTCAGAGAGCATCAAGCTTAGATAAGTGTGATTTTAAGTTACTGCAGTTTGAATTAAGAAGAAATAAAAACATGTTCCCACAAAAACATAGACAAGATTGTTCATAGCAGCATTATTTGTAATACCCCCGAAGTAGAAATGACTCAAATCTGTAAGAACTCATCAGTGAGGCAGCGCCCATAGCTCGGTACCTAGGGTACCGGCCATGTACACAGAGGCTGGCAGGTTTGAATCCGGCCCCGGGGCAGCTAAAACAACAATGACAACTGCAACCAAAAAATAGCCGGGCGTTGTGGTGGTTGCCTATAGTCCCAGCTACTTGGGAGGCTGAGGCAAGAGAATTGCTTAAGCCCAAGAGTTTGAAGTTGCTGTGAGCTGTGACACCACCACACTCTACCCAGGGCAACAGCTTGAGACTCTGTCTCAAAAAAAAAAAAAAAAAAAGAAAAAGAAAAAGAAAAAGAAAATAAAAAAGAAAAAGAAGTAATCAATGGATAAACAAAATGCAATGGAACATTATCATATTTGGAAATAAAAATAAATGATATTTAATACATGCTACAACACAGATGAGCCTTGAGACCACGTTCAGTGGAAGAAATCAGACACAAAGGTAACATACGGGCTGATTCTGTTTTTATCAAATATCCAGGATGGAAAAATCTGTAGAGACTGAAAGTAGATTAGAGGTAACACAGGTCTAAGGGCAATGCAAATATTTAAGGGTGGAGGCTCATTGGAACAGGGTTTCTATTTAAAGTGATGAAAAATTCCAAAATTGATTGTGGTGATAGATCCACAACACTGCGAATAAGCGAAATCTATTGAATTTTACACTTTCATTATTTATTTATTTATTTATTTATTTATTTATTTATTGTAGAGACAGAGTCTCACTTTACCACTTTCAGTGGAGTGCCGTGATGTCACAGGACTCACAACAACCTCCAGCTCTTGGGCTTCCGCGATTCTCCTGCCTCAGCCTCCCGAGCAGCTGGGACTATAGGCGCCCGCCACAATGCCCGGCTATTTTTTTTTTGTTGTTGCAGTTTGGCCGGGGCTGAGTTTGAACCTGCCACCCTCAGTATATGGGGCCAGCGCCCTACTCACTGAGCCACAATGGGTGGATTGTATAGTAAGTGAATTATGTCTCAACAAACACATAACCATATAACTATAGTAACTCTGTTATAACTGTAGTAACTTTGTTAATAATTACAAAATTAGAAGCCATTACCTACTGTCCTTCGGTGGGTAAGCAAATTGGGATGCATCCAGACGATGGAATTTTATTCACCACTAAAAAGAAATAAGCCACCAAATCATGAAAAAAGATGAAGGAAACTTACATGCATACTAACTGAAAGAAGCCAATCAGTAAAGGCTACAAACTGTGTGATTCCAACTAGGTAACCTTCTGGAAAAGGGGAGACTATGCAGACAGCAAAAGTATCAGTGACCGACAAGGGTTGTGGGGAGGGCGGATGAACAGGCAGAGCACAGAGGAATGTTAGGGCAGCGACACTGTTCTGTGTGACACTATAAGGGTGGATATGTGTCATGATGCATTCGTCTAATCCCACAGAATGTACAACACCGAGAGGGAACCTTAATGTAAACTGTGGACTTCGGGTGACAATGAGTCAGCGTAGGGTCATTAGTTGCAACACAGACACCACTCTGACTTGGGGTGTGGATGTGGATTGGGAGTATGTAGGAAATCTCTGTAGTTTCCACTTTTGCTGTGAACCTAAAACTGCTGTAAAAATAAAGTCTATTATAAAAATAAGATGAAAAACAAAAAAAAAATAATAATAATTTCAGTACATTTATAAAGCCCTACAGTCATCACTGTATTCCTATTTTATTTTATTAGTATTATTATTATTTTGAGACAGGGTCTCTCTCTGCTGGCTGGACTAGAGTGCACTGGCTTGATCAGACCTCACTGCAGCCTCGAACTCCTGGATTCAACTGATCCTCTTGAGTAGCTGAGACTACAGATGTGAGCCAAAGCACCTGCCCCACATTCCAAATTTAGAACCACTCCCCACCTCCAGTTTCCTATACCCTATTTGCCAACAGCCCCTCCTCCCAGCTCTAGGTTACTGCCGATCTGCTTTCTGTCTAAATTTGCTTTTTCTGGGCATTTCACATAAATGGAATCTTATGTCTTAGGCACTTAGGTTTTTTCATTTAGCATAATGTTTTCAAGTTTCATCTATGTTGAGCACATCAGTACTGTATCATTCCTTTCTATTGCTGAACAGAATTCTAATGTATGGATACTATGTTTTTATTTTTTTTAAGGCAGTGGGCATGAAGAAGGAACAGGGAATCTGTAACTGGCTGTAATCAATTAGTTGTAATTACTGCTGCACTAGGACCAGACAGATATACTACATTTTGTTCATTAATTCGCTAATTGGTGGATGTTTGGATTGTTTCCAGATTTCTAATAATGCTGCTATGAGTAATTACATAACAAGCCTTTGTAATGTAAAAGACAAAATGCTTTAGACAATTAAGGAGATGATTTAATTCAGGCTACTGTGATAGACAGAACATTCGTTAATAAGGATTATCTCCAAGAAAAGGAAGAGGATCTGGGATTGTATAGGAATAGGTAAACAGGAAAGTCATTGGTGAGAAGTGATGGAAGAGCAAGGGGACTGTGTTAGTTTGCTCAGCCTAAGACAGCAAAATACCACAGGCTGGGTGGCGTAAACAACAGGAGTTTGGTTGGGCAGCAGTGGCTCATGCCTGTAATCCTAGCACTCTGAGAGACTGAGGTAGGAAGATCTCTTGAGGCTGGGAGTTTAAGACCAGCCTGAGCAAGAGGCAAACACCCACCTCCCTTGTCTCTACTAAAAAATAATAATAAATAAATAAATAAATAAATAAATAAATAATAGGCTCAGCGCCTGTAGCTCAGCGGCTAGGCACCAGCTAGCCTATTGGAGCTGGTGGGTTCAAATCCAGCCCAGGCCTGAGAAACAACGATGACAACCACAACCAAAAAATAGTCGGGCATTGTGGCAGGTGCCTGTAGTCCCACTACTTGGGAGGCTGAGGCAAGAGAATTGCTTAAGCCCAAGAGTTGGAGGTTGCTGTGAGCTGTGACTTTACAGCACTCTACCAAGGGTGACATAGTGAGACTCTGTCTCAAAAAAAAAAAAAAAAATTATATATATAAAATTAGCCGAGCATTGTAGCAGGCACCTGTAGTCCCAGCTATTTGGGAAGCTGAGGCAGGAGGATAGCTTAAGTCGAGGAGTTTAAGGTTTCTGTGAGCTGTGATGATGACACTGCACTCCAGCCAGGACAACAGAGTAAGATTCTGTTTTTACAACAACAACAACAAAGGAATTCATTTTCTCTTAGTTCTGGAGCCTAGAAATCTGAGATCAAGGTGTCAGTGGGTTGGTTTCTCCCGAGAAGTCTCTCTCTGGCTTCTTACCGCTGCCTGACTTTATGTCCTCATGTGGCTTTCCCTCTGAGTGCCTGCGTTCCAGTGTCCTGTCCTCCTCAGAAGGACAACCTGTCCTAGCAGATTAGGGTCTCATCCTTGTAACTCCATTTAATCTTTTTCATGTTTTTTTAGTTGACAAATAGTAACTGTTCATATTCACAGTGTACAGAGTGATGTTTCAATGCGTGACATCCTTACACTGCACAGTGATCAATCAGAGTAAGTAGGGTATCCATCATCTTAAACGTTTATCATTTCTTTGTCTTGGGAACATTCAATATCATCCTTCCAGCTATTTGAATCTATATATTGTTGTTGCTAACTGTAGTCATTCTACAGTGGTATAGAACCCTGGAACTTATTCCTCCTATCTAGCTGTGATTTTGTACATCATGTAGCCTTAATTATCCTTTTAAAAGCCTTATCTCCAAATGTAATCACTTTCTGAGGTGTACTGGTGGCTAGCACCTGAATCTATGAATTTTGTGGGGACACAATTCCGTCTGTAACAGTGGTCCTTTGTGGTTAGCCTTTCCGGGAAAGGGTTTTCTCAGTATTGTTACTTTCTGGGAACACAGGGCTCAAGTGAAGTTCATTCAACACACTGTAGACACTCCTCTCTCAAGGGAGGATTCCTAGATGTGGAATTGCTAGGTTATGTTTCACATTTTAAGAAACTGATTGCCAAAATATCTGCACCATTTTACATTCCCACCAATAGTATTAGAGGATTCCAGTCTCTCTGCTTCCTTCCAACACTCACTAACATCTTTTTAAATTTTATTTAACCCTTCTAGTGAATGTAAACAGCTATCTCGTTGTGATTTTCATTTGTATTTCCTCAGTGATTAATGTTGTTAAACATTTTTCATGCACTTATTAGCCATTTGTGCATCTTCTTTGGTGAAATGTCTCTTCAACTAAATAGATAACTCCTATTGCCCTTTATTTTTTTATTTTTTTATTTTTTGAGACAGAGTCTTACTGTGTTGACCTCAGCAGAGTGCTGTGACATCCCAGCTCACAGCAACCTCCAACTCTTGGGCTTAAGTAATTCTCTTGCCTCAGCCTCCCAACTAGCTGGGACTACTGGTGCCAGCCACAATGCCCGGCTATTTTTGTTGTTGTTGTTGTTGTTGTTGTTGTTGTTGCAGTTGTCATTGTTGTTTGGCAGGCCCTGGCTAGGATAGAACCCACCAGCCTTAGTGCATGTGGCTGGTGCCATAACCACTGTGCTATGGGTGCCGAGCCATCCCATTGCCCATTTTGAAGTTTTTTATAGTATATTCTGAATACAAGTTATTTGTCAGATATGATTGGCAAATAATATTACCAGGTCTGTAACTTGTTTTTCGATTTTGTTAGTGTGTTTCCTGAAGGACGAAAGTTTTTAATTTTAATGAAGTCAAATTTGTCTATTTTTTCTCAGGTGACTCATATTTTTTAATGTCATATTAAGAACTCTTTGCCTGGGTGGCACCTGTGGCTCAAAGTGGTAGGGTGCCGGCCCCATATGCCGGAGGTGGTAGGTTCAAACCCAGCCCTGGCCAAAAACTGCAAAAAAGGAAGAAGAAGAAGAAGAAGAAGAAGAAGAAGAAATAAAGATGTAAATAAATCTTAAAAAAAAAAAAAAAAAGAAAAGAAAAAAGAACTCTTTGCCTAACTCAAGGGTACAAAGATTTTTCTCCTATATTTTCTTCAATGCTATGATTTTTGTTCTTTGATTAAAGACTATAATAAATTCTGAGTTAATTTCTGTGTGTGTTATAAAGCAAGAACCCAAATTGGGCATATTTTGTTTTGTTTTCTGTTTTGCACATGGATACTCACTTGTCCCAGTACCATCTGTTGAAAAAGACTGTTTCCACCATTAAATCGTCATAGATCCTGGGTGGAAAATCAGTTTAACATAAATGCAAGGTTTATTTCTGCACTCTGAATTCTGCTTCATTGCCTTACAGTAGTCCTCCCTTATCTGGGGGCATATATTCCAGGACCCCCAGTGGATGTCCAAAACATCAGATAGTACTGAACCCTACACATGCTGTTTTTTCCTATACCCACATACCCATGATGAAGTTTAATTTATAAATTAAGAGCTGCACCTGTGGCTCAGTGGATAGGGCGCCAACCCCATACCCAAGGTGACGGGCTCGAACACAGCAGCGGCAACTGCAACAAAAATATCTGGGTGTTGTGGTGGGTGCCTGTAGTCCTGGGTACTCGGGAGGCTGAAGTGAGAGAATCACCCTAGCCCAAGAGGTTGCTATGAGCTATGAGCACTCCACTGAGGGCAACAAAAAAGAAAAAAACAAAGAGTATAAATTAAGCACATTAAGAGATTAATAAAAATAACAATAAAATAGGGTTGGGGCTCGGTGCCTATGGCTCAAGTGGCTAAGGCGCCAGCCACATACACCTGAGCTGGCGGGTTGGAATCCAACACTGCCTGCCAAACAACAACGGCTGCAACCAAAAACTAGCCGGGCAGTGTGGTGGGCGCCTGTAGTCCCAGCTACTTGGGAGTCAGAGGCAGGAGAATTGTTTGAGCCCAGGAGTTGGAGGTTGCTATGAGCTGTGATGCCACAGCACTCTACCCAGGGCCACAGCTTGAGGCTCTGTCTCAAAAAATAAATAAATAAATAATAAAATAGGGTTGTGCACAGTGGCTCACACTTGTAATCCCAGCACTTTGGAAGGTTGAGAGAGGAGGATCACTTGAGGCCAGGAGTTTGAGACCGGCCTGGGCAACACAGCAAAACCCTCTTCATAAAAAGTTTGAAAATAGCTGGGTGTGATGGTGTGCACCTGTAGAACCAGCTACTCAGGAGGCTGAGGCAGGCGGATTGCTTGAGCGCAGGACTTCAAGGTTACAGTGAGATTCATGGTTATACCACTGCACTCCAGCATGGGCTACAAAGCAATACCCTGTCTCTTAAATAATAATAGTAGTAATAGTAAAAGAAACTTATAAGAATATACTATAGGCGGGGCAGCACCTGTGGCTCAAAGGAGTAGGGTGCCCGCCCCATATGCCATGGCAGGTGGCAGGTTCAAACCCAGCCCCGGCCAAAAACTGCAAAAAAAAAAAAAAAAAAGAATATACTATAGGGTGGTGCCTGTGGCTCAATGGAGTAGGAAGCTGGCCCCATATGCTGGAGGTGGCGGGTTCAAACCCAGCACCGGCCAAAAACTGCAAAAAAAAAAAAAAAAAAGAATATACTATAATGAAAGTTATTTAAAACTTCTGAATTATTTCTGGAATTTTCCATATACTATTTTCAGACCAGTTGACCATGAATAACTAAAAGCGCAGAAAACAAAACTTGAAATTAGGGCAGACTGCTGTACATGCCTACCCTTACACCAGTACCCTAATACCACATTGATTACTGTAGCTTTACTACTAAGTTCTGAAATTGAGCACTGTAAGTTCTCCAATGTCATTCTTTCCTTTCAAAATGGTCTTGGCTCTCTAAAGTCCTTTGTATTTCCACATACATTTTATGATCAGCTTACCAATTTCTTTAAAAAAAAATTTTTTTTTTTTTTGAGACAGAGCCTCAAGCTGTCACCCTGGGTAGAGTGCTGTAGCGTCACAGCTCACAGCAACCTCAAACTCCTGGGCTCAAGTGATTCTTTTGCCTCCGCCTCCCAAGTAGCTGGGACTACAGGCACCCACCACAACACCCAGCTATTTTTTGGTTGCAGCTGTCATTGCTCCGTGGGCTCCAGGCTGGATTTGAACCTACCAGTTCAGGTGTATGTGGCTGGAGCCTTAGCCACTTTAGCCACAGGAGCAGAGCCTTCTATTTTAATTTTTTTTTTTGAGACGGAGTTTCACTATGTCACCCTCAGTAGAGTGCTGTAGCATCATAGCTCACAGCAACCTCAAACTCTTTTTTGGGCTTAAGCAATTCTCTTTCCTCAACCTCCCAAATAACTGGGACTACAGATGCCTGCCACAACACCTGGCTATTTTTTTTGTCGGGGGGGGGGAGGTGAGAGGGTTGTGGTTGTCATTGTTGTTTGGCAGGCCTGAGCTGGATTCGAACCTGCCAGCTCCACTGTATGTGGCTGGCATCCTGGCCACTGAGCTGCAGATGCTAAGCCTCAGCTTACCAATTTCTACAAAAAATAGGCTGCTGGAATTTGATAAGAAATTGTGTTGAATTTAAATAAATTGGAGAAAAATGGCCATTTAAAAAAGTTGAGTCCCAACCCATGAACATGTAATATCTATTGATTTAAATTTTCTTTAGTTTCTCTCAGAAATATTTTGTTGTTTTCAGTGTATATATCCCCCATTAATTTTGATTAATTTATTTCTGAGTATTTTGTTCCTTTCAATTTTATTGTGAATGGAATTGTTTTCTTAATTTCCTCTTTGGATAGTTCATTGTTAGAACATGAAACTATAATTAACTTTGTATATTGCTCTTATCTCTAGCAACATTAACAAACTGACTTATTGGTTCTAGATTTTACCTGGATGTGGATTCCTTAGAATTTTTCTACATTAAGGATTATGTTATCCATGAATAAAAAAAAGGCTTACTTCTTCCTTTGCAAGGGATGTCTTTATTATTTACTTTTTACTTTATTTTTATTTATTTATTTTTGAGACAGAGTCTCTCTCTGTCACCTGGGCTACAGTGCCAGGGCCTCAGCCAAACTCACAGCAACCTCAGACTCCTCGGGTCAAGTGATCCTCTGGCCTGAGCCTCCAGAGTAGCTGGGATTATGGGTGTCTGCCACTATGCCTAGCTTATTTTTATATTTTTAGTATTTATTTATTTATTTATTTTTGAGACAGGAGCTCACTATGTCGCCCTTGGTAGAGTGCTATGGCGTCACAGCTCACAGCAATCTGCAGATTTGGGGCTTAGGCAATTCTCTTGCCTCAGACTCCCAAGTAGCTGGGACTAAAGGCGCCTGCCACAACACCCAGCTATTTTTTTTGTCATAGTTGTCATTGTTGTTTGGTAGGCCCAGGCTGGGTTTGAACCCACCAGCCCTGGTGTATGTGGCCAGTGCCCTAACCATGGAACTATGGGCTCCGAGCCTATTTTTCTATTTTTAATAGAGACAGGGTCTTACTTTGCTCAGGCTGACAGCAAACTCCTCACCTCAAGTGGGCCTCCTACCTCAGCTTCCCAGAGTACTAGGATTGCAGGTATGGGCAAGTGCACCTGGCCTTTATTTACTCATTTATCTGGTCTTATTATACTGGTTAGAACTATGGTATAGTCCTAAACAGAAATATTGAGAGTAGACAATTTCTTTTCTTTTTTTTTTTTTAGGACACATTAAAATTTGCTTTAATACTTCTTTGGGGGGAAAAAAACACTTGTAGTGAATGAACAAAAAACATTTTTATGCTATTATTTGTATCTACCATGCCGTGAATTCATAGGGGAAGAGGTTCC
>CAUYPK010092361.1:0-12165 GCA_963574355.1 Loris lydekkerianus | reverse complement strand
GACTCAGCAAGGCCCGGCCTGAAACTGCCTCTACCTAGATACAGCCAATGTGGTACCATGCCACTGGCCCGACCCTGCCACTCACCTCTTCCCCCGCCTTCTTTCCCTGCCCCTTCTCCACAATAAAAAAATAAATAAATTAAAAAAAAAATAATAATAATAATAAGCATTTTGTTTTTGATGTGGAACTAGTACATTTATCAGTTAGGTAAAGTTGCTTGATATTGTTGTTCAAGCCTTCTCTTTTCTTCTGATTTCCCATGTCCTTTTCTTCATTACTGAGCAAAAACAGATTTGAAGAGAAAGTACAGAATTTAAGAATAGAAGTGGATTTATAAGAAGGGAACACTTTTAGGAAGAAAAAGTATCCAATGTACTCAGCCCTACTATGAAGCTAAATTATAGCTTTCACATGATGGCTATAACCCAACTATAGCACAAGACTATGGGGAAAGGGCCAAGGAAGGGGAAGGGAGGGGGAAGGTTTTGGTAGAGGGAGGGTAGTGGGTGGGGCCACATCTATGGTGCATCTTAGAATGGGTACAGGCGAAACTTACTAAATGCAGAATACAAATGCCTACATATAGTAACTAAGAAGATGCCATAAAGGCTACGTTGAACAGTTTGATGAGAATATTTCAGATTGTATATGAAACCCGCACATTGAAGAAGTATGGAGAATCCTCCAAGAACTCAAAATAAAACTATCTTTTGATCCTGTGATCCCATTATTAGTCGTCTACCAAGGAGAAAAAAAAAAAAAAAATATATATATATATATATATATATATATATATATATATATATATATTATATATATTTTATCAGAAGAACATTTGCACTAGATTGTTTATTGCAGCTCAATTTACAATCACCTAGATGTAGGAAACAGCCTAAGTGCCAAGGAAAATAGCTTTGATTACACATTTTTAAAACGTTGTATATAAGACCATAATAAGTCGTATGGCCTAACACCATTACAGTATCTTAAAGGACCATACCTAATTCCTTACACATTTTAGGTTTTTTTATTATTTCAGGACATTATGGGAGTATAAACATTTTTGTTGCACTCCAATGTTTGTGACAGCACAATTCACAATTGCAAAGATGTGGAAACAACCCAAGTGCCCATCAATACCTGAGTGGATTAATAAATGTGGTATGTGTACACCATGGAGTGCTACTCTGCCATAACATAAAAATCGGTAAACTAATACCTCTTGTATTAACCTGGATGGACTGGAGACCATACTTCTAAGTGAGGTATTGCAGGAATGGAAAAAGAAATACATTTTAGCTTTTTTTAATAATGCAATTTTAATATTTCTATGCATGTATTCTAAAAAGTTATAATTCAAATACAATTTGTAGCCAAAAGAAATATTGCAAAAGTATGTCTATGTTTACAAATATATTTATTCACATATGTCATTTATCAGCATGCTGTAGTAAATGGGTCAAAAAACTTGGATTCCTCTAAAAATTAGAATAAAAGGGAAGTGTAACCATAAGCTGTACATATCTTTGGACTATATTTTACATTTTATTAGGCTTACTCTTGGTTAAATGTTTGCTATGGTCTTACAAACCTCAGATTCCATGACTCAACAAGATGGAAAATCAATGAGTCTATTTTGGTGTTAGCATAAATACACGATGGTCTTACGAAGATAGGTTACGCTTTGCTAAAAAATAAAAATAAAAATTCCCAGAGCCATTAATCTTTTTGGAGTTTCATTATACAATCAAATAGGTAGGCTACTCTTATTCCATTTAAAACAACTTGCTTTTACTATTTGTTTTGTCAGAGGAAAAACTGCCAAAAGCAAAATCAAAGCTGTAACACATCCTACCCAAATCTGGTATTTAGATTCTTTGGAATGCACAGTCAATATTCATAGTATCAGATCAGCCAAGAAATACTTCAAGTGTGGAGGTAAGATTATGGATATTGACTCGGCTTAATGGCATCCATTCAAACATATGTTTGGCTTTGTGATTTTTGTCTCTAACGCACAAAAAACATTTTCTGTTCTTTTGACTAGAAGTTTGATATAAATAAAACCCCCTTTTGTG
The DNA here is from genome assembly GCA_963574355.1 of Loris lydekkerianus. NCBI lineage: Eukaryota > Metazoa > Chordata > Mammalia > Primates > Lorisidae > Loris > Loris lydekkerianus. The sequence continues at coordinate 10,086 of CAUYPK010092361.1, read as the reverse complement.
ATAATAAACTATTTAAACTTTAAAAGATGATTTTTAAAGAATAAAAGATAGTAGCATTTAATACCTGAGTGGGTTAACTTGGGAAAATAACAACAACAACAAAAAAAAAACACTAGACAACACAAGAGAACAGTGTCTTTTTCCACTAACCTATTATAATCCAAAATACGAAGATAAACTAACATAAGCTTAAATCACAAAAGAAAAATGAAAGAGTGAAAGAAACGGACAGTTCCCTATTGTCCTCTTTTAAAAGGTTATTTTTATTTTGACATAACATGTCACACTGATTCGATTGACTTTATCCAAATATCCTTTGAGACTCTCCTTTTGTCATAAATGTCATAAATGTTTGCAAAAGTCTTTTTAAAATAAGAACCAATCATTTGACAATCATGTCACTTCATAATTTTTATTAAAACTAATTACCTTTTAGCAATTTTAATTTAAAATTTTTAACCAATAGTTGGAAAACATATACAATTTAAACAGATTACTAGCTATCTTCTTTGAGTAGCTCTAATAGTTTATCCTAAAGGAAAGCTTTACCATATGGAAGTCCTGTCAGCAAATGGCATGCAGTTCCAGGTAAAATACATTTTTGCAAAAATTTGTCAAAGGTTCAAGTTCTGTGGTTACTGAAAAAACATGGTGCAAACAATAATAGTTGAATTTTAATATAAGATTGTTACTCTTTGTATTATAAATACCATAGCTTAAAAGTAGTGTGCTCTCATTCATGAATTTTATAAAATTATATATTGTATGCATGTGAAGATCAATAAAAAATGAAAATAAACTCATCAATAAAGTTCTAATCCAGCTCTCACACTAGCTTTGCCTCTTTGACCAGGGAACAGGAACACAAAGAAACTGTACCCATGCAAAGGAATATCAGGTTAACTCTCTACACAGAAATGTCCAACCTTTAGAGAGTAAGGGAAACACAGAATGAATGGTATAAGAAAGATCTCTTACTTGCCCTAATTACCAGCTACAAAAAGCAACCACGTTTTATCCTCAGTTCCTTTGTTCTGCTACCTTACTTGAGCCTTTCAACCAAACATGCCATCTGAGTCGATGTCAAGGGGACAAAGAGGTGAAAAGACTTTGAATGTTCTTCGCGATTTCTCCCTCCTTGGACTTGTTTCCATCTCTATCCTGCTACCAGCAATAAAACACTGACTTCTCAGGGCTAACAACTGGCTTCTAAAAGGCCTCTTAATCGTTATCGTTCAGGAGATTTGTCCAAAGGGAATCACTGGAAGGGGTTGGAGAACAGATGGAGAGAGAAGACAGGGTGTTTATATCCGGGCTTGCTTCAAACTCTGTTTGGCTGTAGTTTGGCAGAGGTTCTCAGCACATTTTTTTTTAATATCTATATCAAACAGATTTAATAACCACTATCTCCCCATACCTTGTCAGCCTAGGGAATGTTAATTCACCATTCCTTGTTAGTTTTCCTTAACCTGGTCTCTGCTTTCGTAGATATTAGCATTTTATTAAACTCTCATCATTTATGCACTTTTTAGATCACCATCTGTTCATGTGTGAATTCTGATCCATGCTCTAAAAAGTTCCCACCTATGCTCTGTAAAATGCCTGGACATTTTACACCATTTGGAGTGTGAAAGACCTTTATATTAAAAATATGATCTATACTAATAATAATTTCTAAAATATATAAAGTAACTGCTGCTGGTCAAGGTAAAATGTGGAAATAAATAAATAAAAATAGGAATCATGGTGGAAGATAAAGGAGATTTTCCACTTTATCCTTGTATCTAGAATAACATTATAGAGACATATATATATACACATATAAGGCATAGGTAAATATCTAGAATTTTTGGTTCAAAAAATTTATAGAAGCTACTAGAAAGCAAATACTATAGGATGCAGATTGGCAAGAGGCAAGGGGGATAAACTTACATAGGTGAATTGCTCTCCACATGAAACAGTTGGTTTTGAAACGGGAATAAGTAGAGAAGAAAGGAAAGGGAATGTAAATCAAATGGAGGAAAGGCAGTCTAGGCGATGATGTCAAGTGCCAGCAACTACAGAGTTTCTTTGGGAGAGGTTGACAAGCCACTTTTCATTAATATTAGCGATCTATAACATTCACTTAGGACATTTTTCCTGTTGCATAATAAAACTGATTCGCCTTCTCAAACATTTTGTAAAATCTGGTATATGCGGGAAAGGTTTGAATGAATAATGGAATTAGGAGCAGAAATAGTACAAGGCAGTGACATAAATGATGACTTGCCAAATACTCATTTCTCTATCTAAGCTACAATGACAAGGCCAGCTCTGAGAAGGATAATATCCTTTTGATGTTTCCAGCCATGATCAGAAGCAGAGTGAACGCTGGGGAGATAAGAATGACACGGTGAAGGAGCTACTTGGGAGAACTGCCCTGGGAAATAACTGAGACAAATTATTTTTTGTCTGAGTATACTAGGGGGAGGAGGAGATTGACACCTTTGTAAGTTTTTAAAATAGTATTTTTTTTTACAATACCTAATATTGCAAATCAGGAATCATACACGATTATTAGTAAAACCAAATACATATCACATATGTATAACGTATACATTTCAAGTATGTTGAATAAATTAGACTCTATAAGATAAAATAAATAATTTCATTTTAGCCATTGTCTTTTCAATCAGTCCCCCTGGATAAATTCCACACACAGTGCTTGTTCTTTCACTTCCCAGACACGCTTCTTTTCTTATTGGCCCCTTTGATAGGACAGGGTTAGTTGTTGGAGTACGTGTTTTTGGTTTTTTTTTTTTTTTTTTTGCCGGGGCTGGGTTTGAACCCATGACCTCCAGTATATGGGGCCAGCACCCTACTCTTTGAGCCACAGGAGTTGCCCCCTTTTTTTCTTTTTAATGCACAAAGGAGAGTCTCTTTAATGAAAGTTCTTGGGAGAACTGAAAACCTAGATGCAGTAGAATGAAATTAGTTTCCTATATCATAACATATAAAAAGGCAACTGAAAATGGATTCAAGGCTTAAACAGAAGACCTGAAACTCTAAAACTACTAGAACAAAACACAGGCAAAAAGCTTCTTGACATTATCCGACAATAATTTTTGGGACATGATCCCCAAAACACAGCCAACAAAAACAAAAATAGACAAACAGGATCCCATCAAACTGAAAATATTCTGTATAGCCAATCAACTGTGTGAAGAGACAACCCCCAGAATGGAAGAAAATATTTGCAAACCAGGTATCTGACAAAAAGTTAATGTCAAAAATATATGAAGAGCCCAAAACATCAATGGCAAGAAAACCAATAACCCAATTAAACAACAACAAAAAAAGTTTTTAAGACATAGAACAGATAAAACTGGTGCTCTCTTTGGTTGAAGTGCCCTGGTTGCCATTTCTCCTCCTCTTCTTTGTTTTCTTTAATTTTCACATATACATGTGTTCATTTCCATTTTAATTTTCACACCTTCCCCTCAATTCTATTAAGGTTTAGGAGTCTCTCCCAATTCTCTTAGGACTCAAGCACTTAGAACATTCACCGCGCAGGGAATTGTGTAACCAAAAACAACTAACGCTTTTTAAGTCTTTTCTTGGTTGTGACAATGGGGGCCCCTTGGCTGTCTGTGGTGGTCACACCTTGCTCTTCTCTGCCTATACCTTGCTCTTACTTGATGAACATATCTTTCTCAATAAACTTGGTTTCATGGTTGGCTTAAAAAACACAAACAAAAATCAATTAAAGTGCACAATTTATAGAAACTTATGATTTTCATTAAGCTAGGCATTTTGATAGAGTCTTGTCATAGACCAAAGGATGAACAGATATCCAGGGATGATAATAATGGGAATGTTTGAAGTGTTCAGACTTCATTTGAAGAACAGATAATATTTTCCCTGGAAAAAAAACTAAAGAAGTGGCAAATAATAGAGTAGTCTATTTCTATATTCCAAAGAAGAGACTGTATCTAAAAGGAGAGAAGTCCTGTGCTACCTTTACATTTTTATTTATTTATTTATTTTCTTTATTAAATAACTGTGTACACTGATGCATTTATGGGGTATGGTGTACTGATTTGATATACACTGTGAAATGCTGACATTGAACTTGTTAACACATCCATTGCCTCGCTGACTTATTTGTTGTGGTAAAACAATTATACTCTTTTCTTAATAGTTTTGAAATATACCTTTGCATTATGCACATTAGGTGAGGTCCCCCTCAAAACCCTCTCCTTCCTCTTTCCTCCTACTTTCAAGACTATGGTTATGTTTTACTATTCATATGAATGTGTAGGTGATTATATATTGTTTTCTTAATCATACTGAGTACATTGGATACTTCCCCCCATTCTTGAGATACCTTACTAAGAAGAATATGTTCCAGCTTCATCCAGGTAAACACAAAAGATGTGAAGTCTTCATCTTTTTTATGGCTGCATAGTATTCCATGGTGTACATATACCACAATGTGTTACTCCATTCATGGGTCGAGAGGCACTTGGGCTGTTTCTATGTCTTGGCAATTATGAACTGGGCTGCAATAAACATTCTGGTGTAAACGTCTTTGTTGTAAAATGATTTTTGATCATCTGGGTAGATACTAGTAGGGGAATCGCAGGATTTAATGGTCAATAGGCATTGATCAAAAACTAAAGCAAAACCAAACAATGGCATTTATATACTAAGTCATTCTGGGGCATACAGAGCTTCTCAGAACAACAAGAAAATGTTCTAGATGATTCTCAACTACAGCATGAGACGACGGGAGAGAGCTGTTGGACCTGAATGTTTAGAAACGATAGTGAAGAACATGTTCACATCCACAAATGAGAAACAAATAAATAAATGTAATGATGCATCTCAATAGGTGTGCATGTCTATACAATAGACATGTATACAGACTAATGATACCAGGACTGCATGTGCTTCCAAACGTTACTATGTAACGACCTCTCAGCATTCCCACTCAGCTCTGCAACTTTTTACTTTTGTATCAAATAGAGATAAGCATCATATGAACTAAGGTTAATTTTCTCCCACCTTGATAAAAAAGTGATGCAAAATAAAACTAACCTGAGTTACAGAAAAACAAAGCTAAGTAATAGTGCATATCAGAGTTAAGGCTGAAAATTGGAGTGCATGTGTGTGTCTCCATGTGTGTAAGAGAACAGAAATTAAATAAATTGAATTATTTCAAAAATAATACTGGTGTACAACGTGTCAATTGGGTGTGTAATCAGGATGAACAGCAAATAAATTGAAGGCTCCTATGGAATAATGAAATAGTAAAGTTAACATTTTACAAATAATTTAAAGCTAATATGTAATACACAACCTTCTGTCTTTGTTTCTTTATAGCACAGAGAATTTTCTAAAACCTGCAGAGGGTAGGGTGATGTTTTCCATGATTACTCTGAGTTAAAGTTCACCATGCACAATACCTTAGGTGTCATCAATTACTCAATTATGCAAACACTGTTTATGATCACCAGATAACTTATTTTCATAAAAAATCAATTTTCCATAATCTTTGAAATGATTACGTTACAAGCACAATATTGTGAAAACACATATTTAAAAAAGCTAGGCTCAGAATTATTTAAGTCTAATTATTTTCAGATTTGTCTTTATGGGTACAAAAATGAATCACGGGAATGTTAAATGATAGATTATTAAACAATTCTTTTTAAAGCACTAAATTTGCCTCAGCATATAATTTGCACACTGAATATTGATTCCTAAGATAAACGAATCATCCCCCAGTCCTCTCTAATTACAAAACTGTCAGGATCCTTACACTGGCAAGCAGTGCCCTATTACGATGGCTTTTCAAAAAATCAGGGCTGATGAGAAGACTTGTGCCAGAAACTGTAAGCAATTAATTTTTGCATTGATTTCTGGAATTCATCCAAACTTTTGAAAACAGAAAAGGGCTTTGCCAAACTGTCACTCATGGATATATTTCTAATTGGGCTGTCTAATAACTTCACGGTGAAGAGGTGAGATTAAATAAATCTAAGACTAAGTTGTTTGGTTTCTATTTAAATGCATGATGTGAAACTCGTATTATATAGAAATAAATGGTAGAACAAGGGTAGTGCTTATTAAAATATATTATAGACCAGAAAAATAATCCTCATTCAGATTAGAATCAAAATGGAATATGGCCATATGTAAAAATTTTTTGAGTTTTTCTTTCTTGAAGCCTTGATTTATCTTATAACCTGCATTCAATTTTCCAAAGAAATTTAAGGCCTCTAATTTCTGTTTATACATCATTGTTCTATTACATATGGAAATTATATATATATATATATATATATAAAATATATAATAGTATAATATATATAATTTATATATATAAAGGATATATATTATATATAATATATATATTATAACATATAAATATAATAGTATAATATATAATTTATATATAAAGGATATATATATTATATATAATATATATAATATTATAATATATATAATTTATACATATATAAAGGATCACACAATACATATTCAAGGGTATTTATATATATTTAGGTGTATATATTATGCATTCCCTTCACATTTGCACACCTCTCTAGCTCATATCACCCCTCTCAGTCCTGCGCTACCTCTAAAATTACCTTCGTTAGACCTGTTCTGCACATACTAACCAGAGTCACTGCATTGGTTTTGTAGGCTGCCGTAACAAAATACCACAGATTGAATGGCTTAAACAAACAAAAACTTATCATCTCACAGTTCTCAAAGCCAGTCCAGGATCAAAGCGGCGGCATGTCTGGTTTCCCATGCGGACCCTCCCCTGGGCTTGGGGAATGGCTGCCTGCTCTCTGCACCTTCCAGAGCTCCATCTCTGTGTGATGTGTCTCTGCTGTCTCTCTGTGTCTAAATCTCCACTTTTCATAGAAACACTAGTCAGAGTCAGATTGGATTAGGACAAACCTCTTTGACCCCATTTTACCTTCATTACCTCATTAAAAGCTTTATTTCTAAATATAGTGATGTTTATACTGGGTTTTAGGGTCTCAACATATGACTTTTAGGGGAACAAATTCCACCATAACAGTTATTCTTTTCAAACAAAAGTAATGTTCTGTCACATGTGTACAGTGCTAAAACTTAAAATAAAAATAAAAATCTGTTCCCTCTCCAATAGCTTCTCTAAATACAAATTTCACCTCTGTATCAGACAATCTTACCTCATTCTTTTCTATAACATCTAAGCAAGCAAGTGTCCCTGGGCCACTACCCTGCTGGGCCTTCACTGTGGAACAGTCTTCTCCCCGATATCACTAAGACTTTCTTCGCTTTGTAGTCACGTCTTTACCTGTTCTGTGACATTTATAGAGGGCTCCCTGACCACCTGTCTAAAGTACCCCTGCCACTTATCTATACTTTTACCTGTTTTTCTTATTTTGTTAATACTCAATATATATTTATTATTATTATTTTTTTTGTTGTTGTTGTTGTTGTTGTTGTTGTTGTTGCAGTTTTTGGCCAAGGCTGGGTTTGAACCCGCCACCTCCAGCATATGGGTCCAGTGCCTTACTCTTTTGAGCCACAGGTGCCACCCAATATTTATTATTTATTAATCATGAGCCCAACAAATCTCTATGTGGGTCATTTTTTACACCTAATTCTTAGTACAGTCCCCAGTACATAGTATAAGGTCATTTGTTGGAGTTAATAAATGATTTGACTCATAAAAAAAAATGTTATTGATATGTTTGAAATCTAAACAAAATCTTTATTTGGCATAAGCCAATTATGTAGGAAATTGATCAAATCCGTTTATATCCTACTGTAAATGCTTCCAGACAGAATGCAGCGACCTCTCACAGATTCTGTCAAATATTCCACTCTCTCTTCCCTGAGGAGTCTCTCAGCTTTAGGTTTCTTTTTACATAATCTTTTATTTTAAAACCTATTTTTATAGTTTTCTTCATATGTTGGGCTTTTTTAGCTAGCTGGCATATAAGGGAAGATCTAATAAACAGATTTCAATAGAAACAAGACTAAACCTTTTTCACTTAGTGTATGCTTGTGCGTTTTATCCTTAACCACCTAAAATAAAGATGGATAATATCTGAGAGCCTAGAAATAGGATGGTTATCAGATGCCAGGTCTTGTGCCTCTAAGACCAGTTGAGACAGGAGAGCCCCAACCACAAGCCCATCCTTTCAACCAAAAGAGCATAAGCCTCACTCCTTGTGTTTTCGTGACTACTGATGTGATATGCAGGACTTCTTTTTTTTCCCCTGATGAAACATTGATCTTTCAACTGTTAATTTATAGAGCAATATTTTTTGCTAGAATATGATTTTCATGTACATACTAGGTCTGTTTTCTTCGTATACCTTCTTGCATGTTTCACCTTGACACTCTTTGATACCGACTCCCTTTTCCAACACTGAAAAGGTTGTGAAGTGCTTCCTATGTTGCCTAGGGATAGTATATGTGAGGAAAGGTTGAATAGGTAGGGTAAGGCATTTGATTCTTTAAATCATGCCATCTGCAGTTAACTATTCTCTGCAGGTAATACATTAAATGAACATGGCATACCTCTAGATTTTGATCTTATATCCAGGTAATTATTAATAGCAGACTTTTTAATTCTCAAAAAAAATCCTGATTTGAATGATAAACCGTATGTTCGTTCTATGGGAGGAAAGGGTTAAGACAGCATGTCTGGTTGTCCAATACTTTTGTATTACCTGAGAGCCCTGGAACTATGATTGACCCTTGGCCAACCTTTGGAAATGTGGTCCTTGGATTATTCTTTAGGTCAATGATTGATGATATTGTTTTGTGCACCTGGATGAATGGGCATATTGTATCTCCTTCTCAGTATAGTTTCAGAAGATTTACAACCTAGAACTGGGTCCTGTATTGAGTGCTGTGTTTCAATGATCATGTCTGTTAATAGAAATGTGACTACATGGGCAGTTCTACATTAAATCCTCAGATATGTAGACTTACGCGGGATTCCCAGGGAAGACAGATCTTTCAGGGATTCCTATACTTTGCTGCTAGAGACAAAAGGAACTTTATGGTACCCTCTGAAGGAAGAACTTTTAAACCTTGCCTAGTAACTCTAGACTTTGCCTAGGTATAAACTATACTTATTTTCCTTTTCCTTTTTTCCTTTTTTGTTTTTAATTTTTCTGTAATAAACTCTAGCCATATATACACACTGCTACAGTACACCAAGAGAGTGAACTGCAATGTAAACTGTGTATCTTGGGTGTATTGATGTAGGTTCTTCAAATGTAACAAATGTACCACTCTGGTGGAGGATATCCATAGAAGAAGCTGCTCATATGTATGGACGGCAGGTACATGAAATATCTTTGGCTGGGTACATTGGATACTTTTTCCTCCATTCTTGAGATACTTTACTAAGAAGAACATGTTCCAGCTCCATCCATGTAAACATGAAAGAGGTAAAGTCTCCATCTTTCGTTAGGGCTGCATAATATTCCATGGTGTACATATACCACAATTTATTAATCCATTTGTGGATCAATGGGCACTTGAGCTTTTTTCCATGACTTAGCAATTATGAATTGGGCTGCAATAAACTTCTGGTACAAATATCTTTGTGATAATGTGATTTTTGGTCTTCTGGGTATATACCCAGTAGAGGAATTATAGGATTGAATGGCAGATCTATTTTTATATCTCTAAGTATTCTCCAAACATCTTTCCAAAAGGAATGTATTAATTTGCATTCCCACCAGCAGTGTAGAAGTGTTCCCTTTTCTCCACATCCACGCCAAAATTTTTGGTCTTGGGATTTTGTGATATGAGCTAATCTTACTGGAGTTAGATGATATCTCAAAGTAGTTTTGATTTGCATTTCTGAAAGCTACTACTCAGTTACAACCAAAGAATGTGGGGAAGGGAGAGAAGGAGGGGCGGGGGGAAGATGGGCAGAGAGAGGGTGATTGGTGGGATCACACCTATGGTGCATCTTACAAGGGTACATGTGAAGCTTGAACTACTTACTAAATGTAGAATATAAATGTCTTAACACAATAACTAAGAAAATGCCAGCAAGGCTACATTAACCAG
>CAUYPK010092360.1:50000-53117 GCA_963574355.1 Loris lydekkerianus | reverse complement strand
ATTCATAATTGCTAAGTCATGGAAAAAGCCCAAGTGCCCATGGATCCACGAATGGATTAATAAATTGTGGTATATGTATACCATGGAATATTATGCAGCCTTAAAGAAAGATGGAGACTTTACCTCTTTCATGTTTACATGGATGGAGCTGGAACATATTCTTCATAGCAAAGTATCTCAAAAATGGAAGAAAAAGTATCCAATGTACTCAGACCTATTATGAAACCAATTTATAGCTTTCATAGGAAAGCTATAACTCAGCTATAGCCCAAGAAGAAGGGGAAAGGGGAGAGGAAGGGGAGGAGAGGGGGGAGGATGGGTGGAGGGAGGATAATGGGTGGTACCACACCTATGGTGCATTTTACAAGCGTACAAGTTAAATCTACTAAGTGTAGAATGTAAATGTCTTAACATAATAACTAAAAAAAAATACATAAAATAAAACATTGCCCCCCAAAATAAATAAATAAATAAATAATTTAATAAAATAAAAAATTTGAAGAAAACTTCACTTTTTAGAAGATGCACTATTAGAAACTTTTTTCCTTATCGATTTCTTATAAAAATACCAAAGGATAAAAGAAAGAAAAATGTCACCAACAAATTCACAGTAGAGTCCTCATCAGATGCTTGGTAGTTTTCACCAGTCTGACACAATGAGTAGATATGAATGAAATTCACAGTATTGCATAGTGGGTAAGAGCAGAGGGTGGGAAGACAGACTGTCCAAGTTTAAATTCTAGGTTGACAACTTTACTACAGAATGTACTTAGAAAAGTTAGTTGGACTTTAGTGCCTCTGCTTCATAATTAATCAATGAAAAACACTCAGAACTTTGTATGGCACAAGAGAAGCTCTAAAATGAATGTTAACCACCATTACTGTTGATAATATCATCATCATCATATCGGAATCATTTCAGCTAATCTGTAGCTGAACTGGAGGTGTCTCATCTTTCATTCAAAGTGAAATGAAAGTCAATTGTCTTTCATTTGTCTTTTGCCAACCCCTATGGCATTACTGAGCTTGGGGTCCAATTAACACTACCAGAATCTGAACTACTCAAAAGGAAACTTTGCTACTTACCTCTAACAGGGTGTTACTGATTACCACAGGGATGCTCCGAGCCACCAAGGCAATCCAGTCTGGAGAGAATGAATTCCCTGTGTCAGACCATTCTAATCGTGTCCCAGCATGTTTTAGAGGGACAGCTTGGGACCAGGTCTGGCCAGCAGCATGACAGATCCCATCCATATAAAATTTTATAGAAGAGGATTTCTTTTTGGTCTCCCCAGGGGTTTATAAGGTAGGGTAGGTTACCAAGCCAGGAAGCAGTTAGCTTTCAAGTTGAAAATGCTTTTAAACTGAGCTCAAAATTCCAAAATTAACTAACATCATGTTTGTTGGTGAAATATCAAATTATCTCCTTCTAAAATCAGGAACAAATCAATGATATCTGCTCTTGTCACTTTTATGTCTCGCTGGAGGTTTTAGCTAGGGAAGTTAGGCAAGAAAGAAGGAAATAAAAGTCATCTGAATTGGAAAGGAAGAAATGAAACTATTTTCATCTTTAGATGACATGATCTTTTGTATAGATTTATATCTAGAAAGTCCCAAGGCATCCACTAAAAATGCTATTAGAGCTAAGAAACAAGTTCAATGACGTTGCAGGTTACAAAGTCAGTATACAGAAATGAATCGCATTTCTACACAGTAGCAATGAACTAAATACAACATGAATGTATAGAAACAGTTTTTTTTTAAAATAATGGCTTAAAAATAATAAAATAATTAGGAACAAATTTAACAAGAGAATTATAAAACTTACACTCTGAATGCTTCAAAATATTGCTGGAAGAAATTTTAAGAGGTCTAAATAAATAAATGGAAAGATATGTTTATGGATTAGAAGTTGTGATAGTGTGGAGATGCCAATTCTAAACAAGATGAGGTGCAGACTCATTGCATTCCCTGTCAAAGACCCAGATGGCTTCTTTGCAGAAATTGACAAGTTGATCCTAAATTTTATATGGAACTTTGAAGACCTTGAATAGCCAAAATCATCTTGGAAAAGAAGAAGAAAGTTAGGGGATTCACAATTTACATTTTCAAAACTTATACTACAAAGCTCCAGTAACCAAGGTAGTACAGTCCTGGCACAGAGATAGACATATTGATCAATGGAATAGATGTGAGAGTCTAGAAATTAATCCTCACTTCTATAATGAATTCATTTTCAACAAGGGAGTCAAGACAATTCAGCAGGGAAAGAATATTCTTTTCAACATATGGTGCTGAAACAACTAGATATTTCCAGGCAGAAGAATACAGTTGGATCCCTACCTCACACTGTATGTAAAAATGAACTCAGAATGAATCAAAAACCTAAATGTAAGAACTAAAAGTATAAAAATGTTAGAAGAAAACATAAATGTAATTTTTGTGACATTGAATTTGGTAATTGTTTCTTAAATAGGGTACCAAAGCACAACTAATCAAAGAAATATGTAGATAAATTGGACTTCACCAAAATATTAATAAAAAAAAGCTTTATGTTTTAAAGAACAAGATCAGAAAGGTGAAAAGAGAGCCTGTACAATGAGATAAAAGTTTTGAAAATTCTTTGATAGGAAACTTGTATCTAGAATAATATATAAAGAACTTCTACTCAATAATAAAAAGACGAATAATCCAATTTAAAAGCAGGCCAAAGATCTGAATAAACAATTTTTAAAATATATATATATATATATATATATATATATATATATATATATATATATATATACAAATTACTAATGAGCACATGAAAAGATGCTTAATATCATTAGTTGTTGGGGGAATGCTAATCAAAACCACAATGCGATATCACTTTACACCCACTAAGATGGTGATAATAAAAAAGACGGACATTAACAAGTGTTGGTGAGGATGTAAAGGCCCTGTACCCTGCTGATAGGAATGTAAATTATGCAGGTGCTTTGAGAGAGAGAATGCTGAATTCTAGACCACTAGTGCACCAGGGAGGATGTGTAGATGCTTTGAAAAACAATTTGGTAATGTCTCAAACAGTAGGGATTACTAAATGATCCAGCAATTCCATTCCTAGGTGTATAC
>CAUYPK010092360.1:0-45000 GCA_963574355.1 Loris lydekkerianus | reverse complement strand
TGTGAACAAACATTTCCAAAAATGTAACTTATATGACTTTATACCTCTTGAAATTAAATCTTGTCCTTGTGTGACCTGCCATGTCTGCTATAGAAATCCAAAAGATCATAATTGTTTGATATGAAATGCAAAAAGAATAGTTAAATTGAAAGTTTAACATCATGAAATTCAAAATCCCAAGCGGTATATAAACATTAAAAGAAACTTTGGACTGCTAATCCTAGGAAATGAGTTTTATGGATTGAATTCAACAAGGCTTCAGAAATGGTTCCATCTGCTGCCTAGCAGCTGGTGAAAGGATAAATTTAATTCATTAATTCATTTGGAAAAAAGGATCCAAGTAGTAAAGACTTCATTGCTCATAATGCATATAGGTGAAAATACAAACTGAAATCTGGTCCAATTGATCATCCTCAGTAACGACCCACCTTGCCTTCCTTCTTTTTTTTTTTTTGGTAAAGGTCTTAGTGATTGAGTCAATATGGTGTTGATTTTTATGACAATAACCAATCATTTTCAATTATTTCAATGTTAAAACAGCTGAGGGAAAATTAAAATAAGTCTCAGATTTTAATGGAAAAGTGTAGACATTAGGAACTATGCACTTTCTCATCTGGGCATGTCTATAATAAGAGGGGATGTGTACCTCTCTACCTGTGCTTATACACATAGACATACATGTAAATTATATACAATTCCACACCAAATGAAAGACTTTCTCTAGGTAGTCATCCTCCTATTGGTTTAAATATTCATAAAATTATTTATATTTGACATTAATATAGGTAAGGTATATCTTAGATTCAAAATTTATTTTCATAAAATAATTTATATTTGACATTAATATAAGTAAAGTATACCTTAGATTCAAAATTCATATTTATTCAAAGGTTGCAAGGTCAAAATAACACTTGTCTTGCCTTCTGCCCTTTCTACACTTCCAACTAGTCCCTCCTGCCGGTTTTCTGTCACACCCTGCAGGGCACTTCAAAAGATACCAAGTTATACATGAAGTAGTCTTTTCCCAACTTCTCCGCCATGTTAATCATCTTGACATAAGGAGGTAAAATCCCTAAAACATGGGGAAAAGATTTCATTGGCAAGATTGCACATGACTTTTTACTGTCTTTATGTAAAAATGACGGGGGTTTACTTTGAAGTTTCTCAAATTGTTTCAATTCAATCCACGTGATGAGATACTGGAAAAGTTGGTATGTTTTCATTCTATTCAACTTGTCATCATATTGGTGCATTTTTTTAACTGCTAGCATTTTAATGAGAGTGAGGTTTCCCTTAGAAATGTATAGCTCACCTTTCTCAGCAAGGCAAGCATTACCTGGTAGCCAGCTAATGGATCCATGATGGAGATAAGAATACCCCTGGTAGTGAGGCTGCTTCAGCAGCCAGTGTGCATCTCAGCAGCTCTTTCTGGATGGTGATTTCATCAATGGTGTTTTGACTGTTCTTTCTCTGTGGTCCATAGCTCACTGTGGTGGGTTTGTTGGATTTACTATAAAGGTTCTGTTTGCACCCTGTGGGTTGGGTCAAGAATCAGGGTTTAGCATTTACTTGTACTGTTGCATTGTTTATACAGCTTTGGTTTAGTTTTGATCTTTCTTTTTTTTTTTTTTTTTTTTGCCTTTGAGGCTCTTCCACAGTGTCAGCTGCTGACTGATAGTAGGAAAACGGCCTCGTGGTGTGAATGAAAGGGACCTAGCGGTTGGTAAACAGAGATAAGGAATAAATAGAGCACAGGCAAAAGGAGATAGTTCTGTGGGGGCCCAGATTGCTGCCAGTCTGTTCAGGGGAGATGCAGAGCCTGTCCTTTTCCCAGATTAAATTAGTGTGCGAAATCTCCTGCGACCTCCTCCCCTTCTCCCCACACTCTGTAGCCAAGCTGAACAGCCTCTGCTGTAAAGTCTTCATTTTATCCAGGGACATGCTGGACAAAGGCACTGTCCCTGATACTTATGGACAGCTGTCGTCATTCATGGTGCTCTCAGAGTTTCATTTTTCATAGGAGTTAGAAGGGTATTTACCTTGTAACTGAAAGAGGGCATAAATGCAACTTTGCCAGTACAGAGGCTGCTTGGGCAGGGGGTAGGACGGAGGTGGGGGACTAGGCAGAAGGAAGGGAAAACTGCCCAAGAAAGCAATTCTTTTCTGTTGTGATAATATGATTAAATTAAGACAGAAATTAAATTTCAAATCCGGCTCTTTGATAAGACAAAATATCTTTGATCAAAAAGTTCCCTAAAATTAAGGTCACAAGTGCAAGCTAAGCAACCCACCTCTACCTTCTTCTACCCTTGTTTGGGCTACATCTGCACACATTCTATTACCTATGAATAACCACCAGCAAAATAGTAAGCCTTTAAGATACCTCAGTAGTCCCATATATATTTTTTTATTTTTCAGTGATTTACTGCAAATCTATTCAGCATTTGACTGATTAAATAGACCTTCGGCAACCTTGAGGGTCACTGTGTGCAGTATGTACATAGAAAATGCATCAGCCCATTGTACCCTGGCAGCTAATGAGATTGGTCGTTAAGTAAATGACACAAAGCCTACAAAAAAAGCTTAGCAGCTCACTAGAGTATCACAGAGTGTCCCTGCACACCACACAACGACACAAACACTGGACTAACCTAGCCCACCCCTGCTTTATTCTACATCACTGCTTCCCTGATGTCAGCGTGAGAGGCAGAACAAAGGCTAGGAGGCACCGGTAAGTCAGCCCGGCAATTAAGCCCTAGGGAGAAAGTGGAACAGATCTTAGCCTAAGCGTGGGGCTGAAAGTCCGTTTCTCGACAAGTAGGTCAGAAAAGGGATTTTGCTATCACTTCTGGAAATCCTGCTTCAATGATCAATGCTCTTATTGTGTTGTTGTTGTGGTTTTGTTTTGCCGTTTCACAAAAGTTTATACATTTCAAAAGTAAAGTGTACCCCCAAATGCAAGAGAACTTGGATTTGACGTGGGGGCTATTTGTGGGAGAAATGGTGCTTTCACTAATAACTGCCATTCAGGTGTGTGTTCCGGTCTGAAAACTTTCAAATGCATGAGGCAACTTTAATTTTAGTTAGTCCTGCTGCTTTTGAAAGATCATGGAAACCTGGGGCATGAATGTGTTCAGGGAAGTTCATTCTTGACGGTATGAAATTGTCCCATCTTCTAAAGTATATTTAGTATCACAGATGGAATAACTATTTCCTTGATCAGTGTCTTAAAAATCAACCAATCAAACACAAAAAAAACAAGAAAATAAAGGCTCTTTTCCTTGTGTATTTTATTTCTCAGAATCTGGAAATAAAATCATTGTGTGAATCTATAATATTGCATAGGGTTAGTGGTTATTTGCTTGCTGTACTTGGGGGAAAAATCAAAGCTATCTGACACTGGAGCAGCTTTGGCTTACTGTGTCCCTTGGAGAAATGCATTTGCAGTATTGAAGTGTAACATTGCAAGATCCTTTAAGCGAAATATGGCAACAGGAAGTTGCCAGAAAGTCTTGTTTGCCTTGCTGAAATGTCTATCTGCCTTAGATTGGTGTATTCAGAGGATGTTTAGTTCAAGAGAGGATGATTTTGTTACAAGACTTTCAGGTAAATTAAATATTTTATCCTAAGAACTGTCAGCTAAGTAGGTTATCAATGGTTTGATAAACTCCGACCATCTCATTAAGAATGTTAAAAAAGTATTAACATAAATGTGGTGTTTTAAAATGGATGTGCTCATAATATCAGTGTCAAGATTCAATTTTTAAAGCCACTGTCATTTAATACTAGAATGGCATGTCATAATTATCTGTTCATGAATTAAAACTCTGTATAGAATTCAGTTTGCTAACTTACATTACTTGTACTGAAAAAATTACATTTGTATAAGAATATGGAAATATTGTGATACCAAATAAATAGCTTATTATTAGTATTCATGAGTGATCCATGATGTAGGTTCATAATATAGTCTGGGTGATCAGAAGTCTCTGACTTCTTCACCATTTTTATCTTGAAGCACTTTTTCTCTTTTAAACGAGTTTCCCACATTTCTTTTATTTATATACTTCATTTAGGACTGTTTGTCTTTATACTATATAATGTATATTGTATATTACAAACTCTGTTATTTTTATTGTAACCAAATTTAGAAGGAAATAAATTTTGTGAATAAAGTGGTTTAGCAGTGTCTTGTTAATTTCAAGTAACATGTAACTAGGGAAGATATATTTTGATTTTACTAAATGAGATTTTTCTTATTTTCATCTCCTTATCATTCCTTTCATGCGGTTGAAATCATTGAAAAAGCAAACCACCTGAAAATGGTTACATTTCAGTTTAAGACAGAGTTATACAACTAGTTCATTCTTTCAGACATTAAAAACATATTTGGTTATCTTTTGCATTGAACGTTTTAAATTTGAATCACATGTATTATAATTTAGTTTTCTATAGTTGCTAATGTTCCTCCTGTTAACAGGAGTGAATGTTTCAGAAAACACATAATCCTTTTGGTTGGCTATAAATATTTTACCCCCACCCTCACCTGTACAGCAAAGGGTATTCAAAGTTGACTGAAGTCCGTTAGTTGCAGCACTGTGAATTATTTTTTAATTGTCATTTTTCTGAACAGAACAAGGTTGTGTTATAATTAAGATTAGAGGGTCCAGATTATGACTTTTGGTTTATGCAAACTTATTTCCACCAATATTGGTCTTGTATTTAAAAGATTTTTTTTTAATTTAATGAAGAAAACATGAATTTTTTCCCTGTTGTATAGCTTCCTTCTTTAAGAAAATTTGAAAAACTTAATTTCTGTTGGTAGAAGTAAACTTTGTATTACTGAACTTTGATTCTAATTCACTCACAAATTGGTTTCAAGGACTGCAGTAGGTGCTGTGGGTTACATAGGGACTTCCTTCCCCGCCCTAAGGATCCACCCTCTAGGAAGAATTACACAACAGTTCTAGAATAAGGCAGTCCTCCCAGGTAGTATAGGAGTGACTCAAAGTGACAATACAATCTACAATACTCTCTTGTTGATCTTGTATATTTGAAAACACACCTATGGTGCATCTTACAAGGGTAGATGTGAAACTTACTAAATGTAGCATATAAATGTCTTAACACAATAACTAAGAAAATGCCAGGAAGGCTATGTTAACCAGTGTGATGAAAATATGTCAAACGGTACATAAAATCAGTGTATGGTGCCCCATGATCGCTTTAATGTACACAGCTATGATTTAAGTAAAAAAAAAGAAAAGAAAAGAAAACTGGTTCTTACCCTTACTTAGTCTGTGACCCTGGGTGAGTTCTTTAACTTTCCTGGGCCTGAGTTTCCTGGTCTGTTAGATGGAGGTGAGATAGTGCTGGCAGGTAAATTTTACCTTGCTGCTCGTGTAGCTTATGAGACAATGGAATAACAGTGTGCCCGATGCCCCTGGCGTGTCAGGTCTGGTGTTGTAACTTTCACGTGCAGTCTGAGACGGGGCTGTGCCGGTGCCCTGCTGCCCACCTCGGGTGCGTTAGCTTCCACCAACACAGAACTTTCTTTCATGTTTTCATTTTCAGAAACCCCAAGTTTGTGAGATTCCTTGAAGAACTGGGACAATTCCATTTTATGTGGCTGCATGCTTATATCAAGTCTAAGGTAACACGTTAAAAGATGCTAAACATATATTAAGCATATGTGATTAAATTGGCTGATTTGGCTGAGTTTGGTTAGTAGCTGTCAAAAGTGCATTTTAGAATTTCGTTACACTTTACCTTAAACTTTCTATAACTTCATTTAATTTAAAAGTGAAACGTCTATAAGTATTTAATTATAGCAAAGGTTTTTAACTACAAATATCATAGGGTTTACTCTTCATTTCTGTTTTTTTTAATCCATATTTTTATTTTTTATCCCTTTTGGAATTTATTTCATAAGTTTTTGGCTTAGATTATCCCTTTTAACTGATACTTTGAATTTGATATAAATTTTCCCCCTCTTCGAAAGACATTATGATTGGAAACTATTTTATTTTATTTACTACTTATATAAAGAAACTTGAACCAAGTTTATTGCTGCATATTTTATCATAAAAGATAAAATTCCTCTTCAGTATACTCTAACAGATGTATGAATTTCTTTACAAGTATTTGAATATTGCACTATCAAATATTATGTCAAATTTATAAGCTTTCAGGGCAGAATTTATTAATTTTTTCATTTAATGTGTCAGATTTTGATTGTAGGAATATTTGTTCTGATAGAATTTGATCTATACACTTCATTTGTAACTTTGAGAGAATTTTGTTGCTAAGAATTTCTGATCTTATACATTTTGTGTCCACAGGTAAACTGCATTAAACCACAAAAATGTCAATACCTTCAAAGTGTTATTAGTAACTCATCTATACTATTAAGTAGCATTAACTGCAATGGTAAAATAGCTTTTTAGATCAGAACATTTTAGTTTATTTGATTTATGTACTGTATTGTAAATATGAAGGTGTTAGAGATACCTGCACTAAATACATGTTCTCCAAATATTCCTAAATATCATATTTGTTGGTTTGCTGGGGTGAAATAGATATTAATTAATGCTATTCTAGTGAAGAGTTATACTTGGTAATTCTATCTAAAACATTTGCATTATTATTTCATAAAAAAATTTAAAAAAAAACCCATTTTTGTCGTCATTTTCCCTACTTCTTTTAAGATTTAAAAGTAACATAACTACTTTATTTCCTAAATCTGAGGACTCCTCCTGAGGAAAGCATGGTGGAAGACCAGTGTGTAAGGCCGGCCCCATCGTCTCTGTCAGATATATCACATGTGTGTCCAATTTCAATGTGGCTGAATTCGTGTTTGGCATGAGGGCAAAACTTAGTTACCCTTCCTTATAATGTTAGGCAGAACCACACTGACAGGAAACGGTTAATTATTTAAATAGAATAAACAGTATTTGAATTTCTGGAATCTAGATTAAAAAGAACATAAAAAAAAAAGAAAGAAACATTTTATTATTGAAAACTTAATTTTTTAAAGAATACCATCAGCTAGAAAGATGCATCCACTGTTTGCTCTTTTGTTTCTATAGTATATTTGGTATGAATTAGAATGAAGGCATTTACCTTTTTAAAATGCTCTTCTTTCAGATATCAAACAATGGTAGAGAATTAGTCTTAACATTTCTCTTCTGAAGGATGAAAATGAGGTGAGGTTGAAATATGTTCAGGAAGAAAATGAATTCAGGAAAAGACTGAGGCTTGACAACATGACTGCTCTGGAAAGGGCAGAAATTGGAGTGTACAACCTGCCACGCACAGAGCCCTGGGTCTTTTTTTGTGTGAAAGATACCAGCGTCTACCAAAAGGGTTAAAGAAAATGCATTCTGTTGCATCTGCTTACTAAATCCCTTACTTTAGTAGAAATTCAAATTTTGTAAAGATTATTCGTTTTATTGATGCATATAATTATAATCACAAGCCATCTGCTGATTTGGCAGGCATGGTTAAAATTCTCTAACTCTCATAACCTTTCAAGTACAGTGCCCTTGGGACTCTATTTCACTTTTATATTTTGGAAAACATGTAGGGACAAATAAGGGCGGTCATCTATAGAATGTCAGACCTGGGGAGGACGAAGGTGGGGTCACACTCGCTGCTGTGGCTATTTTTAATGGTAAACAAAGTCATTTTTTCTTTCTTTTTTTTTTTTTTTTTTTGCTTCTGACTTCATGAAGGATTATCCTAGTTTCTATGATGTATTTGGGAATTTTTTTCCTGGGGATTAAAGCTCTGTCATTTTACTCCCAAAAGGCAGGTTCCAAGTCTAAATAAAAGCAACAAACAGAAATCCCTCCCAGATATTGCTTGTGTTGGTTTTTATAGGTAAATTATGTATTTTTTCAGTAGACTTTTGGAACTAATTGAATATTCCACTGGTTTTTGTTTTTCTAAAATAGTCACATTCAGTGGAATAATCTTTCAGCTTTAGATTTCAGATCAGAGAATAGCTTGCAAGTTTTGATACGGATCTTTTGGTTTAAAGGTCAAATTTCCGAGCATTTATTTTTCAGTGTGGAATTGAGTACTGGCTGGATTTCTCATAGTGGACACCATTGTATAGCCCTTCCTTGGTACCGCCAATATTTGAAGATTGGTGAAGTTTCATACTTGATTTACTTTCCTTCTTGGGAACGTTTCCTCCACAATTAAACTTTACCAACCGAAAGATTCCAAGGGTCAGGTTTTCCAGAAGATTAGAGATAATACAAAGAGCCTCCTACCCCAGTGGACTGTAAGTTAGCTGAAGGGGATTTGGAGAAGCCATAGGATTCCAAGACTTGCCTTTCTCACATGATAGGAACATGCGTGTGTACACGTGTGCACACACAAACGCACACACAGTGTCTTTCTCTCACACACCCCCCTTTGTGAAATCATCAACTGCAGAACTATTTCTTAGAGCATAGCAAATAAAAAAAAGAACTTATAGTACCAACATTGTACATATAATTTTTTTCTTGACAGAGATAATGTATATGACAATAATAATAATAATAATCTTTAACATGTACTAAGTGCTTACAACGTGCCAGGCTCAGTGATAAGCTCTGACATGTATTATAGAATTCAATGCTCATCATAACCCCATTCATATCCCATTTTTACAAAGGAAGCAACTGAGCCTGAGAGACATTAGGATGCTCTTCCCTATGTCGCCAGTGGGATTGAGGCTTGAGCCCAAATCTGGCTGTTCCCCAAACCCATGCTCTTCATCTCTCCCTGTGATACACTGTCTCTGGAAACAGAGTGGAGGGGAAAAGCAGTGTCAGCAGCACAGTGTCAAATGATGCTCGGTCCCAAGTACATCTGGGTTCCAGTCTTAGTTAAATATCATTAAGTAGTTGAATGATTCTGATGAAATGACTTGACAAGTTGCTTTATTTTCCTTATCAATAACATCTGTCACATTAAGGGTCATGCTTGGGGACCCCTGGAGTCCTTTTCATCCCCTAAATTCTATAACTCTATGAACTTTTTATAGTTAAAGCATCCCATGAATTTGAAAAATAATTCATAGATAGCATAAGCACTTATGAGGCCTCTGCAGGACATAGATGTTCAGTACCAATTAACCCTGATACCAGAAGTCACCTGTTCTAAGAACCACCTGAGCTTTAGCTCTGATGCTAAACATCAGATCAGTACCTACCAGAGAAACTTTAACACTTTGAGAAATGTGTTTGTTGGAAAAAAAATATATATTAAGAATGAAGATTTTTCTAGTGTCATGCCTTTGATGAAAAAAAAAAATAATGAAGAGATTCAATGACAATATTGTAGCTCTTCCTACGGAGATGCCACATCAAGTTCGCAAGAGATTCAAATATTTTTTCTGGCTAGATATGATTTATAATGCTTGTTTTTTTAATGTACAAAAGGTTCCAAGAAAGTGAAGTTAAAAATGTAACTACCCAAGCTAGAAAATTGTGATAGGTTATCGAGGTTCTGTGCAATCAGTTGATTAAGAAATTGTTACATGACTAAAGGCACCAGGATTATAAAGAATGGATACAAACCATAAGGTCTACCCTCAAGAACCTTTCTTCTTCTGTTTCCTTTCTTCCTTCCTTCCTTCCTTTTTTTTTTTTTTTTTTTAAGACAGAGTCTCCTTTTGTTGCCCTGGGTAGCATGCGGTGACGTCATAGCTCACAGCAACCTCAAACTATAGCCTTGAGCAATCCTTTTGCCTCAGCCTCCCACATAGCTGGGACTACAGACATCCACCACAATGCCCAACTAGTTTTTCTATTTTTAGTAGAGATAGGGTCTCGCTCTTGCTCAGGGTGGTCTTGAACGCCTGAGCTCTGGCAATTCACCTGCCTCAGCCTCCCAGAGTGCTAGGTTATAGGTGTGAGCCATCTCACCAAGCTAAAGAAGCATTTAAAGCATCTTGAATCCATCAATTCAACAAACTTAGCGACAGTCTACTATGTTCTAGAAACTGTCAAGCAGTGCAAATACAGACATGTGTACCTGAGGAGCTCACACAGGCAAATGACAATCGTAATATAGTGGGATCTGTGCGAGGTATACAAAAAGCAAGCCCAGGACATAGACTTGAAAACTGGTAAAGAGACAGAAATGTCAGCATCTGGCCTGGATTATTAAGTGAAAGGGTCACCAAGATGGGACGTTCAGAGAGAAGAAGTTATTTAGAGGAAAACATGATGGGTTCTGTTTTGTACATATTGAATCTGACACAACCAAGTGGTGGTGTTGAGGATACAGTTGATCAAGAGATCTCAAATTCAAGAGCAAGATCTGGGATGAAGAGATGGATGTTGGGTGTGGTCGCCAAGGAGAATATAGAGTGGACAAGGCACCAATATCAGGAATCTCGGCGCACATCAACATATTATGGGAAGGAAGAGAAGGGAAGATAACAGAGAAGGAATTTAGGGAGTCAGAGGAAAGCAAAAAACTGATACTCAAGGAACAACTGAGTAATCGTGTTCATTGCTCAGAAAACAGACTGATACTGCAGCATCAGATATGCCCAATAGCAGGAGGCTGGTGCTTTCAGCCAGAGAAACTTCAGTGGATTCATGGGTTGGAAGCCAGATGGCCATGACTTGTGTGGACAAAGCAAGTTGAGAAAAGGGAAGTTTCCAGGAATTGTAAGAAATTTGACTCTGAAGAACAGATGTAGCAATGTAGAGAGGAGAAATGTGTTTGTGAGCTGAGGAGAAAGAACCTGAAGAGATAAGAAGACTGAAAAGTTTGAAGATATGGAAGAAAGAAAAAGTAAACAAAGTAAGAAGCAAATGTCAGGAGAGCACAGTGGGCAACCTAGTCTTAGAAAGAAAGAGAGGGTCTCTTCCTTTCTTTAAAACTAAAAGAAGTGGGTGCAGGTTAAGATGTTTGCAAGTGTAGGATGAGATGTTAAGATGTTTAGAGTTAATAGCCTCAAAATTTTCTATAAAAATAAGTGTCAGTATTGACTCTGTGTGAAATGGTTTTAAAATGCAAATTCCTTCTACATGTTGCTTTGTATTAATTATTACATTTACATCATATTATTAAAAAGAAAACATTCTAACTCCTTAATTTTTATTTATAATTAACACTAGCATAGAAACTCAGAAGACTGCAAGCCTTCTGTGAACCAGAAGAGCAGGGATTTTCCTCTTGGTTTGAGTGATCTGCAAAGTTGCTCGCAGTTAGGAAGGCTAAGGGAAAAGGGGAGACTCTTCTTCCAGGGTGTGTGGGAGAAAGTTGGGAAGAGCGGGAAGGGGAAGAGATTGGATTCTCTGTGTAGAG
This sequence comes from Loris lydekkerianus, assembly GCA_963574355.1. Taxonomy (NCBI): domain Eukaryota; kingdom Metazoa; phylum Chordata; class Mammalia; order Primates; family Lorisidae; genus Loris; species Loris lydekkerianus. The sequence continues at coordinate 33,681 of CAUYPK010092360.1, read as the reverse complement.
AACATGGGTCAGAGAGGTGGAGGTGATCGGTTTGGATCCCAGCAGGCAGCAGATGTGTTTCTGCTCTTTATTTCTCTTCTTTGTGTGTTTTCTTGTTTCATACTGTGGACAGAATGTCACCTGCCCACTTCCTCTTCACCTTACCACCTCCATCCCAGCCTAGGCCCATCTTCTACCCAACTGACTGCTGTGGTCTAGAAACTGACTTCTCCGCCCAATGCCCTTGCTCCAGGCTGTCCAAGAGCGTCCCATCACACGTGAAGTAAAGCACAAGCACCTCACGACGGTCTGCATGGTTCTGCCTGTTTTCTTAACAGCTTTATTGAGATATAATTCACATATCATATCATTTATTCATACAGTGTGCAGTCCAGTGGTCTTTAACACCTTCAGAGTTTTGCATCCATCACCACACCTAGCTTTAGAATACGTTCATTTCCCCCCAAAAGAAATTACACTCCCCTCATTCATCCATCTCCAACCCTCCTCCTCGCAGCCCTAGGTAACCCCTAATCTACTTTATACCTCCATACCTTTACCTAATCTGGGCATTTCATATAAATCAAATCACACGGTATGTGGGAGGGGGGAGGTTGTTTGAGATGAAGTCTCACTCTGTGCATCACAGCTCACAGCAACTTCAAACTCCTGGGCACAAGAGATCCTCCTGCCTCAGCCTCCCAAATAGCTGGGACCATAGGCACCTGCCACAATGTCTGGCTAGGTGTTTGGGTTTTTTTTTTTTTTTTCCTGTTTTTTATAGAGACTAAATCTCACTCTTGCTCAGGCTGGTCTTAAACTTCAGAGCTTAAGCAATCCACTGCCTCAGACTCCCAGAGTGCTAAAATTATAGGCATGAGCCCCCACACCTGGCCCAATATGTAGGTTTTTGTACCTGGCTTCTTTCCCTTAGCATAAGGTTTTCAAGGCTCCTCCATGTTTAACATGCGTCAATACTTCATCCCTTTTCATTGATGAATAATATTCCATTGATTAGATATACCACTCTTGTTTTTCCTTCATTGGTTGGTAGATGCTTGTTTTGTTTCCACTTTTTGGCCACTGTGAATGTGCCGCTATGAACATTTGTGTACAATTTCTTGCATGAATGTATGTTTTCATTTCTCTTGGGTATGTGGAGTAATAATGTTACATTAAGTTTGTTGAAACTCTGTGTCTAACCATTTGATGAACTGCTGGCTGTTTTTTTTTTTTTTTTTTTATTGTTGGGGATTCATTGCTGCTGGCTGTTTTTGAACGTGACTGAACCATTTTACATTCCTACAGGCAATGTACGAAGGTTCAATTCTTCATACTCATTGTCAACACTTGTTACCATCTGCCTGTGTAATTTTAGACATCCTCACAGGTATACAGCAGCTTTTATTGTGGTTTTGATTTGTGTTTCCCTGGTGATTAATGATGTTGAACATCTTTGCGTGTGCTTACTGATCATGCAACTGTCTTCTTTGGAGAAATGTCCATTCACGTCCTTTGCCTATTTTTAGTTGGGTTGTCTTCTTATTATTGAGTTGGAATTGTTCTTTACTTATTCTAGATCCAAGAGCTCTAACAGTTTACACTCTGGCGCATGGTTTTTGCACTTTTTTTCAAATCACCCAAAGTCATTCTTATCTTGATCAAAAATAGCCCATCTTCTAACCTACGTACTTTTTTCATACCACGTATCACTGTGTTAAACCACATGGATCATTTATTGCTTCCTTGGCTCTGAGGCAGTCTCCCACACTGGAGTATAATTTCTGTGTCATCCATCCCTATGTGTCCATCACCATCTCAGGATGCTGACAGAGACTCTGCTCTCAGTGCACCTGTCCACTACCGGTGTGACCCCAGGAAAGGGTATAGGTGCATTGTGCCCCAATCTCTTCACTGTAAAGATGGGAATAATTAATAGCCCCGATTCATCTAGTTGTTGTATAGATAGAGTTAACATATGTAAAGCATATGTAGCAGTATCTAGCTCAGGGGTTCTCAATCTGTGTGTGGCAACCCAAGCGACCCTTTCACAGAGGTCACCTAATATCAGATATTTACATTACGATTCATAACAGTAGCAAAAATTACAGTTATGAAGTAGCAATGACAATAATTTTATGTTTGGGGGTCACCACAACATGAGGAACTGTATTAAAGGGTCATGATATTAGGAAGGGTAAGAACCACTGATCTAACCCAAATAAATAATAGAATAAAAACATTCAATGAATATTTTTGAATGAATACTTAATGAATTATCATACTAACTCCACTTTGGTCACTGTCATCAACACAAGTCCTCACCATGCCCACACAGGGGCACTCCTCATGGACCACACCCTTGAGGGCTTTGCCCAGCACTGACCTCTTTTAGGATTTGGTTTTACTGACTCTGCATCTCAAGCGGTCCTTACAGTTCTACAGGAAGCTTCTGTCATTGTTTCTTTTAACAGATGAGGAAGCTGAAGAGTCAGGAGGTTAAATACAGTTCTGAGAGCACAGACTAGTAAGGGTCAGAGTTGGAATTCAAACTTGGGTTGGTGTTAGTTGAGACAGAGCATGTCCCGTCCTAACTCTGGTGCCTGGGGCCCGCTTTTACAGTCTCCAGGCATCTGTAAAGCATTTCCCAGGTCAGGCACCGCTGGTCTCCCACATGCTCGTGTTAGGATTGTTATCATATTCCAGTGTCTCCATCTTCTTAGCTCTTACAGCTGATGTTGCCTCCAGTGTAAATGCAGCACCGTCATTCACTGTCCCTGAAGGGATGACTTCACCCCTATAGGTTTTTCTAAGATTTGCTGAAAGAAACATGTTCGGGGATTTAGCTTCCCACCACCATTTCAGCCCAAGCTACGTGAAGGAAGGGCGTTGGCATCAGACATAATTTTGAAGACCAGCTCTTACTAAACAGAGTGACTTAGGTTCACTCACTTTGAATTGGGAATAATAATGTCAACCTCCTTTGACAGTTGTATGATTTAAACAATATTTAAATGTCAGATGTCTCATCCAGTGCCTGAGTCAGCATCAATATACAGAAACTGGCAGCATTGCTAAAAGCCTCATCTGGTTTGTTTTGACCTGTTCCCTTTTTTAGACCATTTAAAGCACTTTTTATGACTTTCTATTTCCCACCATGACCACTATCTAATTTGAGATCAATGTGTCCCTTGGCACATTTATGTATATTTTCATGATAAACAATTCTATATTTCTTCCACTATCTTTTTACCTTACTTCTTTAGACCTGCCTGATTTATTATTTTTGCCTAATTTTAACATATGATTGACCTGGCAGTGGCAATGTTTAAATATTAAAGCTCCCTTTCTTGGTGCCTCAAAGTTGATAGCTATGTGTTTGAGAATATGGGTATTATCGCATATGTTTTTGGTGCATTTTTTTTCTTAATTTGTAAATTAGTTTCAATTTACAAGTAAACTATTCGTAAGTTTTTTCCCACTTCAGTGGTCTTTGGACATAACATCAATAATGCAGTGTCACCTATGTCCTGCCTAAGTCTAGTCATATGCCCTCTAGCATCGGTTTTTAGCTACATGCTGCGAATATTTACTGATTTGCCTTTAAATATTTGGTCGCATCATGGAGGCAATGGCCTCATCGTAATTCCTTTTTTTTTTTTTTTTTTTTTTTTAATATAACAAGTAGCCAGCTGGTTCTCATTCAAACAGAGCACCTTGCTTGCAGAAGGGACCAGCACGGGGCCTCCTCCTCCTTGTTGCAGGAGCTCCCAGGCTGGAGCAGAACCCTGTAAACCATGGTTCTTGCAGTGGTTCAGGTGCTAGAAGAGAGGCAGGTGTAGCTTCCTGTGGGAAGGCACAGTCCAGGCCTGGGGCAGGAGGAGTTAGGATAAAAGGAAGCCCATCCAGTTCACCCCAGGCAAGAGCTCCCTTTCCTGAATGTTTTTGTCATGCACTTTGAAAACACATTGAGTAAACTAGGTCTTTAAAATGAGGGCTTCCACAGTTCTTAGAAAGGATTTCATTCTTGCACATTTTTTTAGAAAAATATGTCAGAACATAGCCCCAAATATGTAATCTTTTATCTCTGACAGAAAACTAAGAAGGGCTAAACACAGCATCAGGGAGCAGAATGGTGGTTCCCCGGGGCCTGGTGGCAGAAGGAGAGATGTTGGTCAAGGGTGCACCGTTTCAGTTAGGAAGGAGCAGTGGCAGCATTGGAGGTGGTGGACGTGTCCCTCAGCTCCACGCGATGATGCCAAGTTGTATACATGTGTCCTGCCTTCACGTGGTGCTCCGTAAATATACACAGTAATAATCTGTCAGCATCTACTAAAAATAAATCTAACTTAATTAAAAAAGAAAACCCAGGCCAGGCATGGTGGTTCATGCCTGTAATCCCAGCACTCGGGGAGGCCAAGGTGGGTGTATTGCTTGAGATCCAGAGTTTAAGACCAGCCTGAGCAAGAATGAGACCCTCTTCTCTTCAAACAAGAAGAAAAACTAGCTCGGCACCCATCCCAGCTACTTGGGAGACTAAGACAGGAGGATCACCTGAGCCCAAGAGTTGGAGCTGTGATGCCGAGGCCTCTACCCAGGGCACAGAATGAGACTCTGTCTAAATAGATAAATAAGAAAAAGAAAACCCAAAAGGTCAGATTTCCTCAAAAATGTGCCACAAATGAAAGTAACACTGTGATCTAGAGAGAAGCCAATTGGCTGATGAAAGCCAGTGAAAGAAAACAAGGGACATGTTGGCTGACCACCAGATAAAACTCCTGCTATCCAGAGTACTGACCTCTGATCAGCCATGTGAAACAACTACAAACCCAGATGTTCAAATGACCAGAGGCCCTTAGCGGGTCTGATTCATGTAACTTTTGCAGGCCATCTAAGGAGAGGGGTCAGTTAGGGCACGGACATTCATGTGTGGGCTCCACCCAGGACAACCACCTGCGTCTCCATTCTAAATTTGTCTCCTTCACGCAGCCTGTGCACCCTGATGTTTGTGCTTCTGGGGCAGAGTTTTTATCAGATGCATCAGATTGTTGTCCTGAGTTATCAAGAAATGAATTTGGCACCCATTCTGCTGGGAGATTTTTATTGTATCACCTCTTTAATTTGTTCAGCAGAATGACCTTTACCATGCCCTGCTCTCCGCTGGCTGAGGACCCCACCAATTTGTATAAACAACTTCCTCTCTTCTCCTGAAGAAGAGGTGCTTAATGAAGACTTGAGTGTATAAGTTAATGAATTAATTAAATAATACTGCCCTTACCAAGAGGATGGGTCACCCTGCTGCTGATCACATTTCCTCTTTGTGATATTATCATATTCTTGTATTTAGATGAGATCAATACTTTCAAAATAGCTTTGTACATTAAATTACGTGTGGAAAAGCAAAAATAAATGCATGGTAACAAGAATTCGGAAGGGGCATTGATTTTTTTAAAAAATCTTCCCACGCGCTTACTGATGTTTCATGCATTGACTCATGTGCTCTTGGCTTTGTTGGGTACTAGGTATTTAAAAGCAAGTTTGCTTTTCAGGATGCCACGACACCACATAGTTCTTCCCCAACCACCCAGACCACCTCACTTCTGCTCAGTGAAAACTTGTTATTTGGAGAATAACTCTCCATGTTTTCACTAAGACACACTCAGAAGATGTTTCATTCTATACTTTATCTTCTTACCATCCTTTTTCTAAAATATATTATTTCTGTGAGCAATGTTGCAAAATGCTCTTGTGCAGCTTCGTCACTGAGATATTCACCTGAGTAGCAACGCAAATATATTTTTAGTATTAAACTGAAAGGTTTTTCCATCCTCCAGGAAGTTCTCAGGATAATGTGTTCTTCAAAATAGCAATGATCAACAAAGAACAGTGTACGTGAAAAGCACCTCGTACCATTTAGACAGCCGGTCAGACTTCTCGGGGGCTGGTAAAGCATTGGATGACTCAAAGATATTTCCATCCTTGCTTGACATTTAAATTTGCTTTATGATATAATCTGTAATTAATTTATTCCCGTAGTTTATTTGCTTTAGGCAAGTTTAAATATTGTGCAAAGTCTTAGATCTGTAATCTGTGAGCTTGCATTTGGTTATGGCACCTTAAATGAAGACGTACACATTGCTGTTTCTTTCTTGACACGAATGGCTCCGTCTGAAGGGAAGATCAAGTTCAATAAGCTATAAAGTGGTTCTCAGAATGTACTTCAGGGATGGGCCAGAACATTCACTTTTTATCTGTTCTTTTCTATTATAAAGTCTAAAAACCTGAGCAATAAATAGAATAAAGTGGAAGTGCTCCTGTTCCCTGCGGATGTATTTAGCCTTTGGGAGGTTGAGGGTCTTCCATGCATTTAATAGCGAATGTTTAAGAGAATGATTCTCAAAGTTTGGTCCCCAAACTATCAGCACCGCCATCATCTGGGAACTTGCTAGACATGCACAGTTTTGGACTCCACTCCAGAGCTGTGGGATCGGTAACCCGGGCTTTACCAAACCCCCTAGTTCACTCTGCTGTGGCTCCTTTGGGCACCACTGCTCTGACATTGCTACTCTGCGTGGTCCAGGGGTCAGCAGAAGCTCCTGGGTCCTGGTGAGATGACATCAAGCTGGATGTCAGAGGGTCAGCAGTAGAACCTGCCTCTTAACAAGACACGCAAGTGATCCTGCCGCGGGCTAAAATCTGAGCACCACTGATCTAAGATTTTGACATTTAGAGCAGGGAACTCACCAAGGGAAGTGGTGTTCTGGATGCTGTCAAAGAGGAACTCGATGGATGCCTTACATCCACGTAGGTGCCTCTGAAAGGAAAAGGAGGAAGGAGATGTGTAAACTCCTTGTTCAAAAATATGTAAGGTCATACTGTGCCTGTGTTATGGGGTGGAGAGTAGAGCCGTCATCTGGTTAGAAGAGCTGTTGCGGGGGTAATAAATCATATATATGAGATGTGCAGGTGCACATATATAATTTCCCACAATCCAGGCATCCTCAAACTTTTTAAACAGGAGGCCAGTTCACTGTCCCTCAGACTGTTGGAGGGCCGGACTATAGTTTAAAAAAAAAAACAAAACTCTGAACAAATTCCTATGCACACTGCACATATCTTATTTTGAAGTAAAAAAAACAAAAAACAAAAACGTAACGGGAACAAATACAATCACACCGCTGCATGTGGCCCGCGGGCGGCAGTTTGAGAACCCCTGAATTATTTTAGACTATTAGTAAAAGCACAGTTCGCAAGTCTAAATCTTTTATAATACTCTTAATTTTCTAATTCACTATTTATGTACAAACTAAGTTATTTGGGGGATTTTTTTTTCCTTAGATTGTTTTCTACTTTTGAATTTAATTTTCTGTACTATGAATTTGGGGGAGAGGAGTCTTCTTACCCATGTAGAAACTTGCAAACTTTTGAGGCCATCGTTCATCCCAGGGCTGTGATTGTTCTGGCGCTGAGGCATCAGGAAGACAAAGCTTTCTATGGAGGGGACGACGTTCTCCTCTTTGCAAGGGTTTGGCGCTGTTTTCCATTTACTGATGACGAACCCAGTGACCCGAGAGGAAAGTAATAGTTGAGCAAGTAAAGCTTTATTTGTAAAAATATTTCTGGTTTGGAAACATGAAAATTAAAGGATTTTTTTTTAAGACTCCTTTTGAAATCTTTGCTCAACGCCCCCCTCCCCATATGTAAATAGGACTGTCACTCCTGTGTCTGTCCACAGCTAGAGTTCCAGATGAACCAGTGTAGTGTGCAGTGACAGGAACAGCTGACTCATTAGTACAGAGCAGTGAAAGGTAATTAACCCTGGGAAAAGTACAGCTGCCGTGCGGGCTGTTCCTTTCTGTAGGATCTGATTAGAAATTAGTGTTAAACCACTGATTCTTTTTTTTTTTTTTTTTTAATAAAATACTGTCATTGATAATTCACTTTCACTCTCAGGTGTGTCCCTAGAAAAGATTCTCAAAGGTACTTATATACAAAGGGGCTCAAATCTAAAAAAGCATTTTCTGGTAACTGTGGACACCTGTTTTCTTGCTGAGGGAGAGTTCTTTGAAATGAATATTGTTTGACTATTGAAGATTGGTAGTGCCCCAACCCATATTCTAATAGTCAGTGTGTAAATTACTTGAAAAGATTGTTTTGTATAGTTAACAAGCTGTAGATAATTACCATTTAATTAAGTTTTCTTTTTTTCTCTCCATTTTTCCTCTGACGGTGCTTTCTCTTCAGTAACAATGGAAACTCTCCAGTTCAAATACAGTAGCCCTTAGGGGAGGTAAGTGAAGACTATTTAAAAATAAATTTTCCCCTCCAAAAAAAAAAAAAAAAAAATTCACAAATGTTTAACATCCTTCAAAAACCTGAGAAGTTAAGGAACTTGAGTTAAGAAGACCAGCAAAGATGCTTGACTTTGCGAACGTTGATATATTCTTAGTAATTTGAGCTACATTCCTACGTATGTTCTGAGAGGTGCTTATACCTTTTCATCTTGATTTATGACAGTGTGTGTCTGATATTAGGAGCATTACTATTTTCAAACATTCAGAATTCACATATGTGACTAAAGAATGTAGTAAATAAGGGGCGGCGCCTGTGGCTCAAAGGGGTAGGGTGCCGGCCCCCTGTGCTGGAGGTGGTGGGTTCAAATCCAGCCCTGGCCAAAAAACGCAAAAAAAAAAAAAAATGTAGTAAATAGGATACTATCCCTTCAAAAATGCTCATGTCCTAATCCCTGAAATTTGTGAATGTGTTACCTCGTATGGTAAAAGGGATATGATCAAATGAAGCATTTGAGATGGGAGAGGTTATCCTGGGGTATCCAGGAAGTATCAACTAATCGCATAGTCTTTAAGAGGGAGGCAGAAGGGGTTAGAACTGTTGAGAAGGATTCAACTTAACCCACCACTGGTGGCTTTGAAACAGAGGACGTGTGCCATTGGCCAGGAAAGGCAATAGCTTCTAGAAGCTGGGAATGGCTCTGAGTTTATAGCCCGTGAGAAACCGGGGGCTTCGGTCCCATGACAGCAAAGAGATGGATTCCACCAACAGCCCAGATGAGCAAGGAAATGAGTTGTCCCTTGGACGCTCCAGAAAGGAAGGCGATCTGACCTGGCATTAGCCCTGTGAGGCTGCACCAGACTTTGGATCTCTAGAACCAGAAGATAAACATGCACGCTGTTTTCGTAAGTCACTAAGTTTGTGGCAATTTGTAGCTTCAGCAGTAGAAAGCTTATACAGAGAATATGCCAATCAATAAGTGGGTTATATTTTACAGCTGGCAATATAAATCCTATGAAGAATTTACTGTGTGTGAATGGAGGGAAATATTTCTTGGGAGCCCAAGATTGATAAATTCTGTAAGAATTGGAATATTCACTTTGTAGATCCAATGGTAGTTATCACCTGCTGGGAGATTCCTATCAACTACTCTGCAAGCCCCTTCCCCCTCAAAAAAATTTCCGTCTGATATTTCTGTAAACACAAAACCTACGTCATCCAAGGTGCTAATAAGACGTGTTTTACTGCAGCCTTCAGTGAGGCCGTGTTTAAGTGAGTGTGGGTAAGTGGCATGGAGGGTCCGGGTGGTGGTGGGGAGCCCAGGGCTCTGCACGGAGACCTGAGCAGAAAGCGGACGGTGAATCCTGGTCTACTGCTACTCACGCTACCGCACTGGGTAAGGTGCGGATCTCAATCTGCTTCTTTTTCCTCATTTATAAAATTGATCGTACTTCCCTAAAAGTACGCTATGATGATTAAGTAAGACAGTGCATATATAAATTCTTAAAAAGAATACCTACCACTTGATAAGAGTTCAGTAAAGGCAAGTGGTATTTATTTAGAAAACACTATGCCACTTCACTTTTTTGATAAAAATAATAGTTTTGCCCTCCTCGTGACCTGTGTCATGGTCTCCCCCATACAAAAGTCATCAGGGCTGAGTATATGGGTATGTGTTGTTTAAGATAATTGTAGAGGCACAATCATCAGGACAGTCTGGAAAACTTTGAGCGAGGATAGTGAAGTCTGCGTGCTCAGGTCTGCATTATGACTTAAAGGAGTTGAACACCTTCCTAGGTCGTCTTCTTTTCAAATTTGGGAAAATAAAACTAACTCTATTTCAGGTATACATTTGACTTTTATTTCCACAAAAGGACCCATTTAAAAGGGTCATAATTTTTCATATAAATGAAATAAAAGTAGACATTGAGGAAATCTGACCCTAAAACCTATTACACGTCACACTTGCTCCTCTTGGCACTTTGGGAAATGATATTTTCGATAGTAGGGAAGACAGAAGTGTCAATTCTCCTTAGCTGTCAAAGAGACTCCATGTCTGGGGTGTTTTGTATTGAAATTCAATTAATAAACAATTATATAAGTCATCTGAAAAATAGTATTTTTGGTTTGTTTCAATTCAATTCAGTAAAAATACACTGAGCACTTACTATGGCCGTGAAAATACTCTGCACCAGAGTGTCAGCAAGACATAGCCTGGCACTTCATGTGCTTACCTGGCCCAGGGTAGAGAAAAGGGACATCAGTAAGTACAATAGCAGGCAGGACGGTCATCGGAAGGAAGGCACCAGCCCTCAGAACACTGCAGGGACACAGACTTCTGGGACACCCCCTCAACCACAACCTGAATGACAAGTCACATTCAGGAATTTGGCAGTCCTGGCACTGAAGGGAAAAGTTGCCTTGAAGTTACAAAGAAAATTAACAAATGCGAAACATTTAATTTTAGCTATCTAATTCAACACTCAAGTCTCTGACCCTCTTGTAACTAAATAAAAATATGGCTTTGATACATTGTTTAACCAAGCTAAGTACAATTTCAACTGTTATGTCCTTCCAAGTGGTCTTCCGGGACGTTTATTTATTCTCGTCAAAGTTCTCTGAATCTCTCTGGGGATGCGTTTTTCAGGAATCATCTTCTGAAAGCTTCTCCGGGCTAAGTCTGTGCTTCCCCATTCCTTCTGCCTTCCTCTAATATTACTATTTCCAGCCCTATTAAGGAATCCTAAACTTACTGCTTTGTCGTCTGGAGGACAGTCCTCAGGTATCGTTTGACACACGCTTTCTAACATGGGCCATACATAATTGCGGCCCAATAAGTATATATTTAACCAATCATAAGTAAATTTTTTTTGGGGGGGAATTACCTTTATTTTAAAAATCTATGTTACATTAAGCACTTTAGTGAGAATGAAATCCAAGAATCATTCTGCAAAAATTCAGTATGGCACTGGCCTCTGCAACTGAGTTATGTCATTTTCTTTGTAAATTTCAGTAGCTTCTTTCATTCTATGTTTCATGATCAGAGAATGAAGATCTACAATTATATTCTTTTATCTAAATTCAAATTTGTAGACTATGGGAAGATCTTAATGGAAAACAAATACGGTGTTGGAAGAAAACAGCAGACTCTTGAAAAAAACTTTTAAATCTCTTAAAAATGGGTAACAAAAAATGGAAAATGAATAAGGATATAAGTCTATTGTATAATAATCTATATAATACAAAGGGTTAAATAGAGAAAATTCCCTTTGCATAATAGAAAGCCTTATTTTTGAATCAACAAGTGATCTTTGAACTTCATTAAAAAGGTTTTTCCATTATAAGGATGTTTAGTATAGATCTAGTCAAAATAGCACATTTTGTTGAACACAAGCCTTGTTGTTAAGTAGTTACTTTAATAAAAACAGAGTTTCCCTAGTTAACCACCGGAGAACAGAGAATAACTTTTTGATTTCTTTGGAAGCCAGGAAGGGGCTTCAGAGAAATCATGAAGCAAGCACACCTAGGCAGGTTTGTTATTTGGTCTTTGCACCTGATAGGCTTTTTAAAAGAGAAAACTGTTGGTATTACAAGAAATTAAAGTTTTCACACTAAAACTCTAGTAGCACATTCAGAAGCCTACCTGAACACTCCCTTTCTCTGGCAAACCAGAGTCTGAGTTGGAAAGAAGCTGGGTTAGGGAGACATCTCCATGAGATGCATTTTTGCCCTTGTGTTTTGTTAGTAAACCACGTCATGAACAAGTGGTTGAAGGTGCCACACTGAAGACAGGCAGCCACACAGGGCTGTAGGTGGCAAGTCAGACAATCAGAGGTCTCACTCTGTCATTCATGATCCACGTTCTATCGAATAGCCTCAAGTCATTGAAGTCCGTGCCGGCAAAGATGTCTCCTTGTGCCAGCGCCATTGTGTTCTCAGCTTCGCGTTGAGATGTGCTCTGAGTGTTCCTGGAGGTCACTGTTGCCCTGTCCTTTGCTGCTTCCAACCCAAGGAGTTCCTCGCTGTTGTTTGTTGAGAAGCAAAATGATGAGGTTTCTAGCGTCTCACCTTCTGCCTGCCAGCCTTTAAAGCAGCAGTGATTAACAGGACTTTTACAAAGTTTCTGTGTAGTTACAAGGACAGTTTCAATCTTCTGTCATTTTTTTGCATTAGCTATGATTATGCTTTTACCACAAAAATGCATTTGTTTTAAAGGTAACAATACAGACTGGGAGAACAGCTTATGTTTCATCTATATTTATCAGCACTCACTGTACATTTGTGTCTTCATTACCAGGAAATATTAAGGGACATTGTGCCATCTATTCCTGTTTACAGTTTATTATGCAGAGATAGGAAACACTTAGCATGTAAAATGAATGTAGAAATTATTCCTGGATAGAAACACGGACATTTCCCACTCGTTGGCTCTTTCTCCTCCATCACCGGATCAGAGTGTAATTGTCAGTAATCAGGCCTGCTTGCTGCTGATAAAACCACTCTGAATGCTAGCAGCCTTCTTTGTGTGATGACTCAATTATTCCAGAAGTGCCTCATCAAATCTGCCCCATCAGCTGGGCTAATAAATAAGGAGAAGAAACTGGCCCCCCAAAGCAAATTATAAATCCATTTGCATTAACCATTTCGCTGGTCCATGATCTAGGCAGAAATAAGCATGGCAGATTGTGTGAAGCTTATTTGAATATGTTTATAATGTTTACAGCATGCAACTTTTTTCCCCCCACAAGGTGTTGGAATTATCAGTCAGGCATGGCATCTAAATGCAGTTATGTTAATGACAGCAAGGCTTTAAGTATCTTTGAGGGCTATTTTGTAACTTAAATCAGGGGAAATTTAAATCATCTTGCAGGGAAAAATATAGGTCTTGCATAAGTTGTTAGCGTTGCTTCAGAGTTTAAGGAGAAGAGATCTGTGTTTTATTTTTACAAGGACTCAAAGGAGAAATACAAACACTGTAACACCCACCACTGTAAGTACAACGACTTCATCCCACAGTGGAGAACGAAGACATTTTGATGCTCTGTATGAGTTCAGCAATCTGTAAGGCAAAAATTGCGTTTTCTGGGAGGAGAGGAGTTGCGATAGCACTCCTGGTACTTAAAATTCTCTGAAAGAGTCTATAGGGCAGAGATTTCAAAAAGCTGGGTGAATGAGTAAAAATCAATTACGTCCACCAATGGAAATTTTTTACATTGTTTGACAAATTTTACTTCATTCTTTTAAAATGATAAAACTATACTGAATTACAAGAAGTTTTGTTTATATTTGAACTTTAGCGATCACTCGGGGAAGTACGGAAATATTAAAATGGATCCATGAAAAGCAATTTGATGGCTAATATCAAAGAATTTGTCTTGCTGAAAATGCAGTGATTTAAAATCTGAAACAGCCTCCCTAAAAGTGAGTGATCCCCACTGACCCACGTCCAGAAGAGAAATCCAGTTTCACTGAAACTGCTTTTTTCTGCTCCTCCTGTGATCAGGAGCCCAATGATTGGCTGGTGGTGCAAGCAAAGTTTGTAGCCAATGCACAGTGTTTTTATTCACCTAAAATGCTGTAAATGAAATTCACTCCTTATCTTCATTTGCCTCAACCAACGAAGCCTATTCCCTAATGTCAATCTAGAAAGGTAGGCAGAAGAAAGTAAGTTTTGACGGCATAAAACATAATTTTTGTTCATCAACTTCTACATATGTAATCTCTTACTATGATGAAAAACCAATTCTATAGCTCATTGACTAGGAACTCCCAAATAAAGGATTTAAGTTTTTCATTTAAAATGTAGTGGAGCAAAATGGCAAATGGGAAACTGAAGAATTTCATTGTTTTACCAGTCAAAGGCATCGTCAAGGCTCATGCAACATGTGACGATAACTTATCACAAAAACTTGTCTTTATGAGAAACCCTAAACCAAGCAAGGGTAATCCCACCTTTTCGTTATTCCAGCTATGGCACAATTGGTGAGGACACTAAAGTTAAAAGAGGGATGGAGTCATTAACTGTTAGAAGTCGTGGAGACAGGGCCTCATGGGATGTCCAGGCTAAAATCAATACACTCAGATTTTTTATGTTTACTTGTTAAGAAACTAGGTGTCATGGTGGTCTTTGGAGATTGTATTGACATCCTAAATTTCTGAGAGGACACTGTTGGGTATTTCTATCCCAACTAAGGGAAAATAGGCAAATTCCAAAAGGAAATTAGTCCAAGTGGTGACCTCATATTTCTTGTTATATTACAGATCTATGTAAGTGTGAGATACATTTCTTATTATATTCATTTGCCCTTTCACCAAACTTTTCACTCTGAGTTTAGTTTAGAAATTTTTAGTTTTTTAATATCACAACCTTTGAAACTACAAATAAATCTGTGGTTCTCTGTTTTGATGCTGTAATTGACATTATGTATTACATGACTTCAGGTCATTTTTTCTCACCTGATAAAATATAATCTGATATACTCTATTTTTTTAAAAAATCTTTTTATTTTTGAGAGTCTTGCTTTGTGGCCTTGGTGTTTAGTGCCGTAAGGTCATAGCTCACAGCAACCTCAAATTCCTGGGCTGAGACAATCCTCTTGCCCCAGCCTCCAAGTAGACAATCCTCTTGCCCCAGCCTCCAATTAGCTGGGACTATAGGTGCCCACCACCATACCTGGCTAGTTTTAGGGATAGTGTCTCAAGTTTGCTCAGGCTGGTCTCAAACTTCTGAGTTTAAACAATCCACCCTCCCAGATTGCTAGGATTACAGGTAGGAACCACTGTTTTTATTTATTTTATTTTATTTTTATTTTTTTTTATTTATTTTTATTTTTTATTATTATTTTTTTTATTATAGATAAAAATTGTTTTTATTTTTTTAATAACACAGCAGACTCATTATATTGTACCATAGGTTTAAAGAACATTTTTGGGAGCAACAACTCACTCCTGAAGCAGGAGTGAAGGACTGAGGGTTCCTAATTATTAGCAGATTGTAAAGCAGACAGGTGGAATACTGTATGATGACTTCATTTAACAAGTAAAACTGTGTCATAATCAGAGAGCACCTTAAGATTTAAGGTTGTGTCAAAAGGTACAAGGATTGAGACACTTCCCAGTTTTCATTTGTGTTTGCCTTTTTTAAGTTGAATGTTTAGTTGGATCTCCCATACCTGAATACGCACATGGGCTCTGTTCTTATGATTGTCAGGATAATCATATACAAATACTTGTTCAGTGATCAGCATTGAATGGTCAGGTAGTCATGTGATCAACACTGATTTCACCACTTTCTGCAAGCACATTGAGTAGAGATTTAAAAAAATTTTAAATTTATTTACATGAAAGGCAGATTGAAAGCCTTTCAAAAGAATAAGGTTGAAAAACCTCAGTATCCTTCACTGTGTATACGTGACTCTCTTTTCTTCACTTAATGTAATAAATAGTTCTGTTGAAAGCATGCTTTTTGTAACATTATTTCAAAGTTGTATGTTCTTTAATTATGGTCTAAAATAGTTTGGTCACCAAAAACGAAATGATACTTTAAAACAAGTAGCTATTACTAAATGTGCTAAAAATACTCGTTTTGTAACTTTTTTTTTTCTTTGCAGTTTCTGGCAGGGGCTGGGTTTGAACCCGCCACCTCCAGCATATGGGGCCAGCGCCCTACTCCTTTAAGCCACAGGCACCACCCTGTAACTTTTTTTTTTTAAGTTTTTTTAGTATGCTATGAATTTTTTCGCAGGTTAAGTACATATCAAGATCCCATGTTGTATCTGTAGTTCTTTGATGTGAACTACATATGAAATTTTTTTGTTCAAAATTCTGCTGAACAGAATTCTGTTATAGCCATCTAAATACACAGCATGAGGAAAATGGCACAGCACAATCTTGAGAGGCCTTCTGAATCATCAGAAGGATTAAATTATGCTTCGTGTTTCTGTTTTTATTGTATTTCTTTGAAAACTCTCAAACTTTAGTCATGAGTTATTAATTTAATTTCTCTGATAATGTCTCTTACCAGAATCTACTAGATGGTTTGTTCTTCAATTGTATTTTGAATGGTGGGATAGAAGTTTCAAGACATTACTTTGAATAATAAAAAGCAAATTATGAAAAAAAAAAATCTGCTTAAGAATTGTGCAACCCATTAGGTTACTAACACCCAGGCTGTTGAATAGTTTTGTCATTTAAGATTGCTGTTCCATAAAAATATGAGCTTTGTGTGGCATGAGTTTTTACCCTACAATGAACTGGGTTGGAAGTTCTAGGAGTTTGGTCAAAGTTCTCTGTCTTAGATTAATTGTCTTCCAAGACGTGTGTATCCCATGAGTATTTAAGATTATCTACAAACATAGATTAAGGTATGACAATTAATAAAAATAGATGTTTACAGGTATCTTCTTGATGTAATAGAGCAGTTGCAGGGGCCAGAGGGCTCCGGTTCCGGTGGAAGTTTCTTTTTGGTACCTGCCAAGGGTGCACTTCCACCAGCAGGTGGCACGTGGGAAGGAAGGCCCCTGCAGGGCTCCCAGCTCCCCTTTGGATTGGGGTGTGCCTAGGCTTCTCGAGCCCTGTGGTGTCAAATCCTATTTCTAAACTTATATTTTGCTGGTGCCCTCTGTGCACTTCTGCAAGCTGATCTCAGCTGTGCTGCCTTAACTCCCTTCCCCAGGGAGGGGGCCCCAGCAGATGGGGTTAGGGCCGGGCTGATGCATCTGACAGCAAACTGCCGGGCTGAGGAGTGGAAGCTGTGAGCGTCAGGAAGCTACTTTTCCCTTGAGAACCAACTAACCACTGAAGAAAGTTGAAAATGAGCCCTTTGAGAAATGCTATTAAAAGTAGTAAAAAATTGCAATTGTGCAGATGATGTGCTGCTGCGTACTTATTCGAATGCTAATGAGTTTGACATTAGGGAACTCGAGGCTTTACAGCTACTCCCTTATGTGGTTCAGCTCTTTATTGGCAATCTTTGAGAAAATAAATGGAAAATGTATTGCTAATAAATACATAACACGATAGGGTATTAGACAAAAAGCCATTACTTTCAGGATTTAGAAAGAGCTTTGTTCACCAGTGTGACTGTTTTCCAGGATCTTTTGTTTTAGGTTAGTGTATGGTAAACAAAGGGGAACAGGCAGGTGGAAAGCTTCAGAACTCTTTCTGAACAGAGGGTGCAGCCGAGGAGGCCAAACGCATTTGTGGAGAAAGCATTCTTTTTTAGTTGCAGTCAAACACAAACTAAGAATTCCCAAGCTCCTGTGCTACTTTCTGATTCTTACAGCCCATACAGTAATCTGCGCTATCACTTTATCTCCATTTTTTCCCCAGAAACTACAGTTGCTGAGTTGAGTTGAAGAAGCATCTGCTTAATGTCTGGTCAAAGCCTACAGGAAATACAGAAATCTTTGGTTGAAAAGCTGGGTGCCTCCATAGACTGTAAAAGGCAGGGCGATTAGACATCTTCTGCGAGGAAGGTTGGTAGCATGTGTTTTAACATACCGGAACTGCGAGATCTAACTCTGTGAATGTGTCGCTATCTGGGCATAAATGGGCCCTGTCCATTTATGCTGCGTGCACTTGCACTGAACTTACAAGTTTTCTTTCAGGGTTCAAATGACGTGATGAAAGCAGATTCTGTTTGCATCCCTGGGAACTAATCGAGGTGATGCTGCTCTGTGTATTATGACAGAGCACAGAGTGAACCAAGGACAAATTGTTTCCTTGGAAAGCAAGTTAAATCACTGGCAAAAAAGGCTGGTAGCATTTTATGATGGCCTCGTGAAACAGAGCTCCAAATGACAAAAAGCTACAGTTTGAATCTGTCTTTTTGTGACTTCTTGAGTATCGTATATTCCAAAATCTTGCCTCAACTTTTTCTTTTAGGGATGAAAAATAAAAATAATAGGAGTGATAATTGAGTTGCTCTCATCTAATTTCCCAGCTAAATTGAAGATGTCATAAGTAGACGGAGAGGTTGTTTGGTAGTCAAGACATAATGGATTTGGCTTACCTTTCAAAATGGGAAAATATTTGTCTCGCTGATGCAGAAGTTTTCATTCTGTTTGTAGTATAGTCCAAGCAAACCGCCAGTGAGTGTCGGTGTGTGGTGGGCCGCCCATGGCAGGGTTTGTGCTGCTCAGTATCAGCCCAGCCTGGTAATGCTTTCCTCTCTTATTTTCTATCTTAAAAGAATGAATTTCAGGAGCTCTCACTAAATCAGACAAAGACATTCAGTCCCTCTGACGGAGCAGGGCAAACTGAGTGGGCATACAAGTTACCTGGAGAAAGAGAGAGGTAAGGTGACACTTTTATTCATTAAAAAGAGGACTATTTTGCACCGTATTTCTGTGGGTTGCTATTCAGATTGTTTGTTAGGACTCAGTTTAGAGTTGTGATTTTTGTCAAAGGCGCAGACATTTAATAATTAAAAATATTAAGCAGGTGAACTCCTTTGAGCTTACAAACTATTCTGGAAAATTGATGGGCATGTGTTATTTGTTTGCATGGCTTTGCCCTTAGAGAAAGGTCCAAGGTCAAGATAATTTTAAAAATCCAACTTGGATTCATTCCTATTAGAAGTGAGTTTGCTTACAGATTACTAAATACGTGGTGTGATGATATTAAAAGCAGTATAGATGACTCCTTTAGTTAATTCCTGCAAACACTGAAGAGTAAGGGGTTGGGGTGTCCTTGAGTGAAATCTACTTCACGTGATGCATCTCTGTACGAAGAAGCTGGGTTTCCAACACTGACATATTTTGCAATAGATGCATCTCAAAATACCAGCAAGAAAGAAAACTTAAAGGCCCTTTTAGTGTGTTACTTGCCCTGATTTATCCTTCAACAGGACATGTTAAATATATATATATGTATACAAAAAAGCTCCCTCTCTCCTAAATCATAAGGCTGACAATTGCCCCTGATTGTCACAAAGCTGTGACTCCAAGGCTGTGGTATGGCAACTAATAGAAATCCTTGGCACAAGTCGGTCACCTAAGGGAATAATACGACTATTTGCTGAAGTCGTTTGGCAACAGGGCACCAGCATGTGGCTTTGGTTTATGTTCAGTGTCACCAGTTGTGCAAAGTTGCAGGAGGAGGTCTGCAACAGCAGGGGCAACTCAGAAATCAGAACTGAGATCAAAATAAATCCCAATTGTCATGCTCCCCAAGTTTGTCTCAAGTCTAAGGATTTTTTTTTATTAAGGTACATTTCCAAGTGACTTAAAAAATTCCCTTAAAAATCTCCTCATCTGTGGAGGAGTGCACTTCCATGCGGCCCACGAAGACCTATTTCCTAGAGAACTGTGCTTAATCTGATAGCAGACGGAATCTGCTTTTCTTTTGAGTTTGGTACGTATTGGGAGACTAGGAGGAGTGTCATGAATGTAAAAGGCACACACCCTTCACTCCTTCCTCTTTCTGTGCAGAATCAGAGATGGCCCAAGAAGAGACACACAAGAACAGAGCGTTGAAATCAAGACCAGGCTGCACATGAAAGGGGGAAAGTCCAAATAATTACAAATGTGTCCTCATGGCTGGTGTAAAAACATGTTTTTGTTAGAGTTTAGAATTTTTAAATGTTTACTTTCTGAATGTACTCCTACCCTTTCTGAGTAATTAACAAATATATGAAAAGAAAACTGGAAAAATGTAAAAAGGGGAACTACAGAGGAAAAAAAGACTTAAGCAATCACTCTTAGAGGCCTCTCCATAAATCAGGTAGGCTCCTGTATTTAGTATTACAGCTCATTTTCCCCATAATTTTTCCTTGTGTAACAGGTAAAAATCCTTGTTGCCACTGTGGGCTGATCCAAAGCTATGTTTAAAACACAATGATGATGGGCAGCGCCTGTGGCTCCAACCCTATATGCTGGAGGTGGCAGGTTCAAACCCAGCCCCGACCAAAAACTGCCAAAAACAATAAAAATAAAAATAAAAAAAAAATAAAGCAAAATGATGCAAGGGCTGTCACATGAGAGGGCCTTGATGTGGGTCTCTTCGCTCTTCCACCTCGCCAGATTTCATGGCACGGTGCTGGCATCATCCAGTTGTCTCATTTTCCGGGCTTAGCCTTTTCCAACTTCCTGAGTTTTTCTTGTCATTTTCTTTAAAAAAACAAAACACCCTGGTTTTTGAAAAAGAAAGATACACTGGGGAGAAATGGTTCTTCATGGAGAGGACCCTATGATCTTTTCTCAGCAGCCACAGAACTTTCTGTCACATTGGAAACCATGTGTCACAAGGGTAGAGTGACATGCATGCACCTGCCTTGCCAGGTCGAAAATCTCAGGAGAGGAGCACAGTAAAGTCTTGTTAAAAGGGAGATGCCTGCAGCCCTAAAGTATGTGAAGTGCTTCTCAAATCCCAAGTAGCTACCTGCATGAGACATCTACCTAAACAGTGCTAAGATGAATTATATAAGGATTTTCAGAAAACACCCTAAAAACATTGTGGCCACCATGGCTTTCTCTATGACTATTAAGAAATTCAAGACTCCTTACAAATGTATATTATAGGTATATATTGGCTGAGCATGGTGGCTCATGCCTATGAGGCTGGGTTGGGAAGATTGCTGAAAGCCCAGTGTTCAAACCCACCTTGGGAAATAGTGAAATCTCATGTCTACCAAAAAAAAACAAAACAAAACAAACAAATAAACAAACAAACAAACAAACAAAATATATATATATATATATATCTGGGTATGATGGCATATGCTAAGCTCTTAGAGTGAGCCAGGAAGATGCCATAAGCCCAGGAGTTCCATGCTGCAGTGAGCTATGATCACGCCACTGCACTCTAGCCTGGGTGACAGAGTGAGACTCTGTCTCAAAAAAGGAAAAAGAAGTATATGTTGAGGTTGTCAGTATCTAGAGCTCTGTTGAAAGGAGAAACTGAACCTCAACATCACCAAAGGATTTGTTATATCCAGATTTTAAGAAGTGATTAAATATTAACTTGGCCAGTCACAGTGGTTCACACCTATAGTTCTAGTACTCTGGGAGGCCAAGGCAGGAGGATCTCTTGAGCTCAGGAGTTGGAGACCAGCCTGAGCAAGAGGGAGACCCCCATCTTTACAAAAAATAGAAAAATTAGCTGAGTATTGTGGCAGGCACCTGTAGTCCCAGTACTCAGGAGGCTGAGGCAGGAAGATCACTGTAGCCTCGGGGTTTGAAGTTGATGTGAGTTAGGGTGACACCACAGTCCAGGTGACAGAGTGCAACTCTGCTGAAAAATAATAATAATATCAATAATGAATTGATAAGTAAATATTAACTTGGACAGTTGTGCTCCAGTGATTGGCCTGAGTGAAAGTAAGCAAAGTCGAGTTTAGAAATTCGGTGTCCTGCTCCCTGAAACTCTCCTTCGCATGAAACAGCAATTATAGGACTTTCTCTTCAGCCCAAAAGAAGGTGCCATATCTGTGCCCTGGGGTGATGCGATGAGACGAGCTCTTTGGACAAGTACTAGGAAATTACTTTGTGCACCCATACATAGGTCTGCAGGCATCTAAAGATGTTAAGGGAGGGCTTCCAAATTCAACTACATAGTTAATGTTGTGGTCACCTACCCGCCCCGTTGCATCTCTGCTAATTCCCATTGTTAGTTCTTGCAAGTTCTTCCTCCGAGTTTTGCTTGTTGGCCTTCCTTATTTTATAAATTTCTTTCTCTCTTTCCATTTCTCCCTGTACTCACTCCTCCCCCACCAGAAAACTGCAGCATGAGCTTTTTAAAACATGTTCTTGTGGCAGGTACCTGTGGTCCCAGCTACTCGGGAGGCTGAGGCAAGAGAATCGCCTAAGCCCAGGAGCTGGAGGTTGCTGTGAGCTGTGATGCCATAGCACTCTTTCGAGGGCGACAAAATGAGACCCTGTCTCAAAAACAAAAACAAACAAACAAACAGAAGTATTCTTCTGTCTTCATCATGAATCAGAGACCCAGTGAGAGCCATTTTCCCTCCTTTCTATATAAACATACATAATATAGCTGTACTTATAGGCTAAACTCAACTTTGCTTGAAGTAATTTCATATTAGATAAAAGTAGCAAAGTTTATTTGGACTATTCTTATCCACATTGAGAAGTAGATTGTCAGAGTAGGGAGGGCACCATTATTTGATCTCAGATAATATCTGCAGCTCTTATTTGATGCAAAAGACCCCAAGAAGCCTGGAGATGGATAGCATTTTAGGAAATAAAACCCTTGTTTTCAGAAAAAAAGTATTTCATTAAGTTTTACGAAATTAATTGCAGACTTATCGGTAGTACTGGGGGCTTAAGCAGTGAAGGTGATCAAGTCTCCTTTTCCAGGGGAAAAAAAACAAAGTCCCTAATAAGAAGCAGAACTTTAAAGATGGCACATATTATATCTGTTGGTTATATCTGATCTGAATCAAGTCATAATCATGAACCTCTCTTTAATGCTGGAAGAAATTGAAAGGATGATAATCCCCCACACACACATCCCAGGGCCCTAACACAGATAGAAATCTCTCTCCACTTTCAACAATCTGTTACCTGAACAAGGTGCTCACTGAATATGAGGTTTCATTTTACAAAAGTTAAGTCAATTTCTTATTTATTGAGGCAATTTACTGAGAACAATCAAATGAAGAATACATAAAAATGTCTCCTTCCCTAAATAGGGTTCTACAGAACAGAGACCTACTTTTGAACTGAGATCTGTAAGAACCATCTCCTGATGTTAAAAATCTCTACCTCCGTGCTCGCTTTGGCAGGACATATACTAAAATTGGAATGATACAGAGACGATTAGCATGGCCCCTGCCCAAGGATGACGCACAAATTCGTGAAGTGTTCCACATTTTTAGCCGGGCGTTGTGGCAGACGCCTGTAGTCCCAGCTACTCAGGAGGCTGAGGCAAGAGAATCACATAAGCCCAAGAGTTCGAGGTTGTTGTGAGCTGTGATGCCATAGCACTCTATCGAGGGTGATAAAGTGAGACTCTGTCTGTACAAAAAATAAAATAAAATAATAAAAATAAAACTCTCCACCTCCAAAAAGAAAAAGAAAAATGCAGGTGCCTTAGATTTCTGACCCTGAACCTGGTAATGTTTGTTCTTCAGGTGAGAGAAAAGCAAGTCACATAGTCGGGCATGTGTGGTGGTTTGACTTTGGTCTTTCTCACCCCTGGGTCTCGGCTCCCAAGTTACCCTGGAAGACTTAGTTTTATGAGTGAGCTGTCAGTCTTTTAGATTGTTCCTGTAGGATATAGGATGTGTGTCACACCAACAAGAGGACTGTAGCCCAGCAAAACACAGGATGAGGTTAGCATTCCAAGCACAGCTGTGAGGCCGTGAATATGTATACATATTCCAGTGACTTCTGCGGGGACACTGCCACCTGGGGCCTGGAGTAGTGACGAGACAGCCAGGCCCTTAGATGGCTGAATTGCAAAATAGAATTAGGCTTCACGCTCTCGTAAAGGAAGTTGTGTTTCCCATGCTTCTGAAACTTTTCTATGAGCCTGCTGGCACTCTTGGAAGTCTGTGTTTCAATTTTGGTACTGGAGTGCAACCTTCCCTTGTCTTCAGGGGGATTTTTTAGAGTCGTTGTGGCTAGTTCATGGCACCTGTGTAGCAGAATTACAAAAGACTGGTGTTGAGTGGATGCTCACCCCTCGGGAGCGGCTTCCTTAGAAACCCCGGATGGTTTTCAGCACTTCAACCCTCACATACTGCTGATCTCTCTTAATCTAGTTATTCGTTCAGCACATGGAGGGGCGTTTGTGTGAGTTGAGCAACTTTGTATGCATCAGAGATACTCCTGGGAGGAGGAGGATTTCACAAGGCAGTGCTCACCATCCTTAGTAAACCAAGCCATTTTAATCTTAGGCGGTGTCACATCTGTCATAAACTCATGTGGTTTGAAAAGAAAGAAAACTGACAGGAAAAAAAAAAATCACCTCTGTTTTATTGTTTTTTTCTTATTGTATGGTTTTAAAATATTCACAACAACGAACCATTTTATTTAGACCACAGCAACTGCTGTTCAGCTAAAGCAGGGAGCACTTTTTGTTTGTTAATTTAAAGGCAGTTCAACAATTGGTATGGTGTTTATTATGAAATGATGACAAAGGAGTTCCGGTGGTTTTAATAGTTTTAGTTTAGGAGAGCTGTTGTTAATTTTGTCTGTAGTGTTGCAGGTGAAAAAATGCACAATGGATAAATAGTCTATATTGGTTTAATCGAACATAATATATAGTGTGTTCTGGAGTTGTTTGTCTCAATAGACTATAGTAATCAAAAGTAATGAACCTATTATGTGCAGGACCTTGGAGAGCGTCGAATGGCAGTAAAAGTGTGGCACATAAAAGGTTTATTAAAGGAAATTAAAGTCCATCATTGCCACACCTGCTCCCCTATTATAAGTCTACGGCAGGTCAGTGCCTTCAATCACAACTCAGCCTCTGAGAGCAGGAACACAGCGCCCATTATCATCGCAGTTGCATGACATCCGTGCTGGTGTCAGGATTTAAGCATGGAGCCACTGAGCACGCCTTCTGCCTGCCTCTGATTTTCAACAAGCAAAACAACTTATTTACATTTAAGAATTCCTTCTGATAACACACAGAACTGAATTAAGCTAAGAGATGATTAGCAGATTCTAGTGAATTGAATGGGTGTAGTTGGGTCAGACTTTGAACACAACAGGCTTCTAAAGTCTTTGCATCCATGCCTTTGATGGAGGATTTGATTACATTTAACACATTTAGTCATGATGTTTTAGGAAATTTGATACTGGCACACTTCACTCAGACTTCACCTTCCTTATACATTTGGATGATGATAACCCGTCTTTACTCTGGAATTCTAAGAGTAAATGTATACCATTGTTGTTAATCAAAATTTCCACGGGTATTTCTGGAAGCATCTTCAGAGGGTCGCGTTTATGTTGCCTGTTTACACAGAAAATAATTTTCCTTAACTTAGAAGGAGGTATCTATCAGGAAGGTCAAGAAATGTAAACAATTCAGGTTTCAGTAAATCAGTCTGAAATTCCTTGGTTCGGCCTTTGAGATTTCATTCGCTTCACAGCCACTGTTAATCACACAATCCTTTTCCTCTCTTTGTAATGCTGTTTGAATCCACTAACCAACAAACACTTGTGGACAAGAAATCTGCCCCCTGGTCGCTGTTCTCTCTGGGTTTCATTATCTGTAGGCGCATTTGCAAAGCTGGTGGTATGCGAGGGCAGTCACAGTCATACACCTGCCGAGCCAGAACACGATTCAAGAGCATGGAAGGCTACTCTGTTTTTCACAATGACCTTCAGAACTTCTAAGTACGTGTTTTTATATTTTGGTCAATATCAAAGGAATGATATTGTGTTCATGTTGCAGATGGATGCAGAGGCTGAAGATAAAACGCTACGTACTCTCTCTAAAGCAACAGAGGGTGAGTTTGCAAGCAGGTCCCATAACCCTGTGCCCACTGTACCATGAAATATGGGAGTTCCGAGGCTCGGTCCCTGATGTGCGGTCAGAGTGATTACAACTTCCTCAGGGTTTCTTTTTTACAAACCGAGCCAAGATGCTGGATCCTGGCACTGAGGAGCAAAATGTTTTGAACCAGGAGCTAACGGACTCAGAAAAGTCCAAATGATACATGATGCTAATTTTTACAAAATGCAACCCTGAATTTGAACATCATGCAAAACAGCATAACGTTCAACAACAGAAGACTGCATAATAAAAATGACCTTCTTCTTTTTTCACACGATAAAAGCCACCTTGAATGACCATGGGAAAAGACAAATTGTTAGTTTATTGCCAAAGCAGGTCTTGATTTTTATGTTACCTGAGTTGGTGGTTCCCAGTCTAAACTTAGTTCAAGCAAAATGATGATGTTTGTTTTTTGACTGTCTCTTTTGGGAATTTCCTGCAGCTCTGCAAAGTAATGTTTGGAAGGTTTAACTTGCCGGTTATCCCACTCTTTTTGTAACCAACAGATGGTAATGTAATACTGAAATATAAACAGGCCCTTGATGATCTAAACATCTGGAAAACAGGATTGACTGGCAGTAATACCCCTCAAGGAAAACAACTTTTATTATAATTAGCTATATTTTTGTGACCCTTAATTCTAAATGGAAAACTGTAGGTTCATCACAGCCTCTCAGAACACTCTGAATAGCTGTTCTCGCTCCACCCTGCTCAGGAAGGGCCCAGTCCCTGCCCTGGCCTTGCACCCTGTGGGTGGGTTTTGAGATGTGCAGCCGACAGCAGCTAACCAAATGGAATGATTTTGTTACCTATATATTTTCATTGTAGTCGAGGTAGTTAATTCCTGTTTGAGCAAAGTCTAGAATCCAAAAATTTTTAATAAATTCAAGGATAATTTTTTGCCACTTAAAATGTAATCATCATTATCGTCAGCCATAGAAGGTCACCGAAGTGCAAGAAAATACGGCCCTTTTCTCTACCCAAAGTTTTATACTGTATTCTTGTCCAGTTTTCATTTAAATCACTTCTAAAGTGATCATATTATATAACCTACTATTTGGAATGTAGTATTTCTAAGCACTAACTTTTTATGTAGCAAATTTCTCGATAAGATACGAGATTAAGAAAAACAATTTGTTTACTTATTTAGGATAAGCTCACACCTGCCATAAATACCCACATTCTAGAACTGGTATATTTGGACTATTTCAATTTCTTATTTTGGCTTCTAAAAGCACACTACTCTGTCATACTTTTCAAAAGTAGGTCTTTTAATTTGCAATTCTTTTGGACTTCAAATTCTTCTGGCACAGGCATATACGCCCTTAGATAGAGCCAAAATGTTCTAGAAATGAAACAACTGTTTTCTCGAGAAGCGTGAGTAATCTTTAAGACCACCTGTTGTCTCTCTCAATATGCTGCTTATCCTCGTTTGGGCAGGTATTTACAGACATGAACTTGGTTAGTTCCCATCACTTCAGTCAGAAAACTCTAAGCTCTTTTTTTTTATTTTTCTCATTTTAAAAAGTTATTGATACTAACATGGCTGAGGACTGTCTCGCCCTTTCCTATATGTGGGAGTTTATGAAATAACATCTTGGTATATAATAAGGCTTTGCAGTTTTATTCAAAAATACTTGTTAAAGTCAATAAAAATGTAATTTTGAGACTCTCTGGAATAATTCCCTATTACAAACAAAATGCATTTTAAAAATCTGTAATTTTTCAGTGCATTTCTAAGACAGGTACTTAGAAAGTCCCGTCTATGACCGCAAAGCCCGAGGGTCATCCATGGCACTAAACTTAGAGTTGGTTTGTTCGGGGACATATTCATTCATCCTCTTATCTCCAAAGAGCTAGGACAAAAAAGACCAATCCACCCAGTGAGAAAGCAAGTGAGGTCTGCACTTGCCGCTCAGGGGTCCTTAGCTTTAGGTGGGTGAAAAGTTTTAATCACACAGTTTGGAAAATTAGTGACTAATTGAGTCTTTTTCTTTTTCTTCTTCTTTTGGTCACCAGTGCCAGTGGATTCTCTAATCCAGGAACTCAGGTAAGATTTGTCCTCTGCTACTTTTTCTCATATTGCTTGGCTTTAGTTATTAGAATGGTTTGTGCTCTTCAAGCCTCGGCATCCTTATTTTAGCACAAGGAATATAAGGAATAGGCCAAAGGGCATCTTTCACTTAGGCTCTGACTCTACACCAGAGAAGCAGAGAAGAACAGCTGTGCTGATGACTGATCCAGAACAACTCGACCTGACCTAGTAGTTTAGTAACAAGACACTGTTGTCCTTTAACGTGGGTCACTGCCCACTTCCGTCCATGCAGTGGGCGCTGGCCCTCTCTACACACCT
Source organism: Loris lydekkerianus (assembly GCA_963574355.1). Classification (NCBI taxonomy): domain Eukaryota; kingdom Metazoa; phylum Chordata; class Mammalia; order Primates; family Lorisidae; genus Loris; species Loris lydekkerianus. The sequence goes on along the minus strand of CAUYPK010092360.1, from coordinate 5,588 downwards.
CGGACGCACTTGGATTCTGAACAGGTGTTCAGGAAAGAACTGAGTTGTCATCCATGAACCTGATCCATGAACAACCCCAGACCCTGAGTTATATTCCGTACAATCACCACATTTTTTAGACTAGACAGAAGGTAATGTGACTGATAGCTTTTGTTTGGAGTCTGTTCATTTCCACCTTAGATAGTGTACCTACATCTCAGGTCATATTCTGAAAATTTCACCTTCGTAGATTTTGCAGAATAAATTACAATTAGATTTTCTTTCATGGAAACTTTCTCAGGGTCTAGTCAGAAAATAAAAGGTACATTTTCTAAATGAAACACGTGCTCATGATGCATTTTCTGTCGGGAACAAGATGCTCTACTGTCTATTCTTGAGGTGTGGTATTGCCAACCCAGGAGGTCCAAAGTCCACCGTTTAATTACCTTTTTAAAAACAGCAGTCATCCACATATATTCCTAAGGGAAATGTTTGAAAAATCGAAGGTGCGTAACAGTGTCTGCTGCACATTAAATTGATAAGGTGTGCATTAACAACGTACACAGTCCTTCCTCCCGGCCACTGTCTTGTGAGTCCCTGAAGAAGCACAGACTGTGCTCGTCACTTCCCCTGTGTTGCCCGCCATTCACCCCAGCATGGCAGGGTCAGGCACACCCGTCTATTGGAACTGAGGTCGGGGGTCTTCTCTGTGGACGTTTGTTGGTGGGGAACCCATGGCCCTGCCTGTGCGGTCAGTTTCTTCACTCAGGATTTTAATTTTGAAACTACTTTGATGTTTGAACAGCCCTATGTTTGAACAGAATTAAACTATTGAATTTCCTGGCTCATTTAAAATTCTTTCTTTTTAAATCTGCTGTCGTTTAAAATGCCTATCTTTCTGGAGACTTCATGTCTCCTGTAGAATGATTGAGAGTTTATTTATTTATTTATTTTTTATTAAGTCATTTGTACATAGATCATAAATACATTTACGCCATTATGGGATTTGATGTGTTGATTATTTGTACAAATTAGAGTGCTTACATCCTACTAATCAACATAGCTTTCACCTCATTTACCCAATTACAGCATTAAGACATTTGTGTTCTACACCCGATAGATCCAACTTGTACTTGCAATGTGCTCCATAGGTGTGGTCCCCCTGCTAACCCTCCCTCTGTCCACCCACCCTCTTCCCTTCCTGTCTCCCTTCCCGTCTCCCTTCTCTTCCATCCCACATCCTAGGCTATAGTTGAGAAGTTTAAGACGATCAAATGATCCAGGTGGGTGAGATGTTCGCAGTCACCTGGGGCGTCTTCTTGGCTGCTACTGCAGAAACTGTGCCGCTGAAACTCAGCTGCTCCCCTGGGAAAGTAACAGTCATGTCTTCTCAGGGAAGCAAACCATTTAGAGGGAGAAAAAAAGACCTTTTTAGTGATGTATCTTGAAAAAAAACTTTAAAAAAGATAATTTTTAGCAAATTAATATGTATGCTTTGGCCTAAGAAGAAATATCTAATTCATACAGAAAAAGGAAGCAATTGGCAGAGAGAACCAAATTTGCAGGAAAAAAATATTTACTGTAAATTTTATGGAGAAATAGAAATTACTGTTTAAGCATAGTGTTAGCATCAATAATTATAATGAAACTAATATTTATTGAGTTTTAATTATGTGCTGGACACTCTTTCACTTTCCTTATCACTTTCTTATCTCACTTAATCCTCATAATAACCTTATAAGGTAGAAACTATAATTATTCCAATTTTCAGATGAATAATGTGAATATAAGCAGTTTGTATAATTGGCCCAAGGTTATGTAACTAGTAAGTCATCCAGACCTCTGATTAAAAGGCCACCTTCTCAGCCACCAGGCTGAGCTTTCAATCACACACAATTAATATTAATGGGAAAGTAAATTAAAAAGTTATTGCCCATTCAAGCAGGTGGATTTTTATAATTTTACATTTTAACCCTTGTGGTTTATCTTTTTTTTTTAATTTTTACATATACATGTGTTTATTAGGTTTCCGTTTTTTGCCTTCACAAAATTGAAGAGGCTTAAAATTTAATAACAATAACAATGTTTAAGATAAGGATTAGAAACAAAAACCTCGTAAAGAATGAACGAACATAAATACATTCAGAAAAGAAATCAGAGAATTGCTGCATTGAAATATAAAGCAATATATGGTTTATCTTTTAATATCTCAGCTTTCTTAAGTTGAGCAAAGAATACATTTTAATAAAAAATAATATTGTTTCCTACTCTAATTCTCTAAAAATCATTTTTTGTCAGATACTGTTTTACCTAATTTGTTGTTAGGGTAACTTGGCAAGCTGGAAAAATTTATAAACAAAATCAATTTGCCTATTTTTCTTTAATAAGAACCAGTTTATAAAAGTCGCTAACTGATCATTTTAAATATTGTTAAGTATTTGTGTTTCAGGGAATGACCTCGTCTGACTAGATCCCAAGTCATTTCCTTAGTGGCTAAATCTGACCGAGACACTGGTCCGAATTATCATTCTATATAAAAAGCATTGGGCAAAAAGCACCCATCTATGTGGGGAAAAGTCCTGATTTATATTGAAGCTTGCATTTTTACTATCAGTTTATCTTTTGCAACTTTTTCCGTTTCCTGCAGATTTGTAGTGATCCAGGTTCATGAGTGTGTGTCTTAATTCTGAGCCTCTTAGGAAACGTGGTGTGTTTTCTCCAGCAGAGAAGTCGTGGCTGTTTTGTGTGGCACAGGCACATGGGCGACATCATTTAGTTCTTTTTAGAATGCACTGGAGATGTTATTGTTTCCAGAGAGACTCCTTACAAAAATACTAATACAAATGAAGCTAATTTAAATATGCTGTATATTGTTCGTGACACTAATAAAAATTGATACTGACATTCTCATCTTCTTCTTATACTCAATGTCAGCTACTACCATCACCATTAAAAAAGCAATTTACAACCCTAGGCCCACCTTTAATCATATTCCTTATTAGCATTTTCGGTTTCTCATCTAACACAATTCTGGTTACAGGTGGTGTTGAGAAGGCTCTCTGGCGTCTTTCTAAATCATGACCACTGCATTAGCTCTGCTTTTTTCTTTTATTACTATTATTCTTGATCTGAACCCCTTGCTGTTGCATCACCTAATATTGGTAATTATCTCACACGCTGGCAAAGTGCTTTACGTCAGCCTAGCCCTCTTCCTTAAATTAGGAAAATATATTCTAGCCTCTAAAATGACTTTCTTATGTGACTACTTAGAGAGGAAAATGAATCAAGGCTCTTAAGTAGACAAGAGTCGAATCTCACTGTCCCTTTCTGGTCTTATGATTCTTTTCCACTTTGTTGGTTTAAGTGTCATAATGAAAGCTTTAATTCAGGTGTCTCTTTTACTTGATTTTATTTCGTTATAATTTCTTCCTTTATTTAGCACCCTATCATTTGATATTTTCTTGTAAGTTTTAGAATTTGTTTTTCTTTTTTGTTTTTTATTGTTCGGGATTCATTGAGGGTACAAGAAACCAGGTTACGTTGATTGCATTTGTTAGGTAAAGTCCTTCTTACAATCGTGTCTTGCCCCCAAAGGTGTGGCACATACCAAGGCCTCACCCTTCCTCCTTCCTTCTCTCTGCTCTTCTTTGCCCCACCCCTCCCTCCTCCTTTCTCTCTCTGCTCTCCCCTTCCCCACCCCTCCCTCCTCCTTTCTCTCTCTGCTCTCCCCTTCCCCACCCCCACTATGTCCTTAATTGTCCTCATCTCAAAATTGAGTACATAGGATTCATGCTTCTCCATTCTTGTGATGCTTTACTAAGAATAATGTGTTCCATTTCTATCCAGGTCAGTACAAAAGCTGTAAAGTCTCCATTTTTTTATGGCTGAATAGTATTCCATGGTGTACATATACCACAGCTTGTTAATCCATTCCTGGATTGGGGGACATTTAGGCTGTTTCCGTATTTTGGCGATTATAAAGTTTTAGAATGTTAAATATTTTAAGAGCTCCCCAATCAATGAGTTTTAGGTTTAATAACTTTTCATCCTATGTGAAAATGTGTGTGATAGATTCAGATGGATTTCTCTTTTTTCTTCAATCTTATTTCATTTGCTGTAGTCTTCATCTCAGGTAAATTCTTGATTTCAGTACTTCATAGTTTTCCCTTTCTGAGAATTAAGTTTCCTCTAGTAGTCATAATTTTATTGAAACTTATTGTATAAAAATCTCTGGAGATGGGTCAGCACCTGTAGCACAGTGGTTATGCTGCCAGCCACGTACACTGAGGCTGGTGGGTTTGAACCCGGCCTAGGACAGCTGAACAACAATGACAACTGCAACAAAAATATAGCTAGGCGTTGTGGTGGAAGCCTGTAGTTCCAGCTACTTGAGAGGCTGAGACAAGAGAATTGCTTAAGTCTAAGAGTTAGCAGTTGCTTTGAGCTGTGACGCCACAGCACTCTACCAAGGGTGACATAGTGAGACAGCGTCTCAAAAAAAAAAAAAATTTCTTTTTTCTTCTGGAGATGACAGCTAAAAAAATAAATAGAAACTGATTTCTAATAGTCAGTGTTCCTTAAAAGTTAAAGGAAATTAAGTTTTAATCATGAAGTTGGGTAAAAAGTGCTATAATTTCCAAATGAGGGGCTCAGTGTTTGTTTTGGATATTTGATATTATTTTATATAATCTATAAATAAATCTACAAATTAGAATACAAGAAACTGATACCTTAAAGGAAACCCATGCTTCCTATTAGCCACTATCTGGGGGATGCAAGACTGATAACTCAAGAAGGTGGTGGTGAAGTTTAATTTAGACAAAGAGAAGTGTCCGTCCAAGGGGCGAGGGAGGCAGCACATCATTCACCTGTCTCCCACCATCCTCAACCTCGCTCTGCGGAATAGTGAAGCCCACCCGGCTGAAGCACTCCAGAGAGAGATTATATGTTTACTGGACTGTTCTCACTAGAGTAGGAATGTGTCTTAAAATATATTGGGGAAACCTTCAACAAGAATAAAAACAAAAAGGAGCTTGTCATTTAACAAGAACACTCAAACTACAATGCCATTTGTTTTACGCTGCCTTCTAAAACGTTTAGCATTGAACTTGCATTGAGTGGCCCTTCAACAGGTGCACATTGAACAAGTTTTCCAAACAATATGCACAGCATCTGATTGGGTCCGTACAAGCCCATAGGGTAGTCTGGACGAATAACACTACCTGCATTTAACTCACAAGCTGAGTTTAGGCAAGTCAAGTGCACTATGCTCAGTCTTTGAGAAGCAGCTGAACCAGACTCAGAGCCCAGGTCCTGTCTGCTGACCACCCCCACCCCCTCCCGTACCTACTGCAGCTGCGCCCTGTTGTCCACCACCACGGCAGGCCCCAGAATGCCATTTTATCGTCCACATTTGGGGGAATAGTAATTTAAACCTTATCAGTAAATTAATAAATCAGGTTGAAACATATTCTGACCTACAAATAAACTCTTTATGCCTTACATTGACCATTACATAGAAGCCACTGTCCCTTACATTGACCATTACATAGAAGCCACTGTCCCTTACATTGACCATTACATAGAAGCCACTGTCCCTTACATTGACC
>CAUYPK010092351.1:0-14719 GCA_963574355.1 Loris lydekkerianus | reverse complement strand
TTGGAAGGCCAAGGTGAGTGGATTGCCTGAGTTCACAGATTTGAGACAAGCCTGAGCCAGAGAGAGACCCCATCTCTTAGAAAAAAGCCACCTAATGTTCGGCACCCGTAGTACAGTGGTTATGGCACCGGCCACATACATTGGAGCTGCCAGGTTCAAACCCAGCCCGGGCCTGCCAAACAACAATGACAACTACAACCAAAAAATAGCCAGGGCAAAAGCTGGAGGCTATTACAAAAAAAAAAAAAAAAAAAAAAAAGATTTTCATGCAGATTAGCTAGATTGTCTTTGAGTAAAATATTTTGTGTAGTTGGAGTCAGACAAACCTAGAGGCTGGATTTTACCCTGCTTGAGGTAACTCTGAATCCCCCGAGACCTTTCTAAATATCTCTGGTTATAGCTTTCACCCAGAGCATAGGTATTCAGATGCCAAGAACATGCATAATGAGCTTCCTTTCTTCTCACTTCACTTCTGTTTTACTCCTTTAAGAAACATTTTGAGATGGCTCAGAGATAAAAGACTGGTAAGGATTTGCAGGACCAAGTCAAGTATCTCCTGGGCCTGCAAGGTCAGTCTTCTATGAACCTCCCTCCTTTCCCCCAGCAACTCAGACCCAAGTCAAGTAACTCATTTGCATTAAATATCCATTCAGCCCACCCAGGACAAGTTATGAGGTAGGCAAGAAAAAAAAAAAAAAAATCAATGAACCCAATGGCATAAAGCCCTGATTTCGTTATATGAATATTATCTGAGCTCCTTTACAGCTAATTTATAAGGATTTTGAAGAACATATTTAAAAAGAAAATAGGTAAGAATTATCCTGGCTGACTTTTACTTACCTCTTTTTTCAAAGTAAAAACAAACCTATGTCAGAACCCTCTTGGCTAGGTGAAGCCAGGAGTTCAACACCAGCCTGAAAAAGAGTGTTCCCTGTTTCTACAAAAAATAGAAAAATTAGCCAGGTTTGGTGACACACACCTATAGTCCCAGCTACTAAGGGGGCTGAGGCAGGAGGATCACTTGAGCCCTAAAATTTAACATTGCTGTAAGCTATGAGGATACCCTGGCACTCTGTCCCAGGCAACAGGGACCTCATCTCCAAAAACAAAAATTAAAAAAGAGGACTTAGATCTGTTGGGTTATTTGGGACCAGGAAGAAGGGCCAAGCAGACTATCTCTATCGAGACAAACTCTATCACTCGTTCTAAGGGACTGTCAGGATCCACCTTTCCACCTAGACCTGTCTTCTTTCTTTGGCTACAGGCAGGATAAAGGAAACCATTCCAAATGAGGCACTCTCCCACTCTTTCACCAGACTTTCTTGTCTCAACCTCCAGATTTGTGCAGCTGCCTCAAATTCCTTTGTCTTCCTTGATTCTCCTTCACTTTACACAGCCACTCATTCTGATCACAGCATTTTTCTAAGCCAAGAAATAAGAGAAGCAAAAAGAATAAATGAAACACCAATTATCCAGGGGGCAGGTATAGATGTAGCTATAAAAATTTCAGGGAACAGGAGGCTTCTTTGGCCCCCAGGGCTGGCTTGTCTTCCCCTAAGAATCAAGGCACCCAAGGCTAGATGGGGGCTAGAGGACCAAGGGAAGGTCCAAAGGAAAGGAAAACCAAAGAAAAGACCAGAGGAAAAGAAGATTAGAAAGGGAGAAGCAGGAAGGGTAACCAGGTTCTGGAACTTCATTACACCAAATCAAAGAATAGAATTATAAAATTAAAACTTTCCCCCAAGTACCTGATTTCTATCTGACCTATCCCTATTAAGCACACTTGGAAATCATAGTCTAAAGTAACCAAAAACAATGGGCAAATTAAATCAAACAATAAAACAATCAGTGAAATTAGTGTCTGGGAATTGCTAGCGCCTGGGTCGGCAGTCCCAGGAAGGCCAAGAACCAAGCGAGGCAGCCGTGAGAGAGCTTCCTTCCGCAGTCGGTCTCCTCTGCTTTTTTCCTGAGAATCTCTGCAATCTCCTTACCTGAATGGCGATCCCAGTTCTAAGCTGACGTCTTCTCCCTCTCATCCACCCCTGTAGTACAGTTTGAGGGATATATCAGAAATGAAAATGGGACAACACTGCTTCCCTTGAATGGTTTTTTGGTGCTTTTAGGCATGAGATCAAAGTTCTTCACAATGCCCATTATCCCATAGCCCCTGCCTCTGATGAAAGTCCTCTGAACTCTGACTCTATTATATTCTCTCACTTCTCCAAACGCGTGTTCTTCTTTTTCTGCCCTGGGCCACATGTGTTTACCTAGAATGTGCTTCCTCCTCCCTAAAATGTACTTTGCCTAGCATTAAGTAAATTCTTACTATGTTCCAAGGGCACTCAAAAACTCAACTCTAAATACTTTGGACTACCAACATAGAAAGGGCTTTGTATTTTATTCACACCAAAAATATCCAGCATCTCATTATAAGGAACGAATTTCTTTCAAACAAAAATATGTCTCTCATGTGTTCAGTTTTTATAAAATATAAATATTTTGATTAATGCTCAATTGGTTGCAAGTAAGAGAAACTCTTTTTAAATAAACACAGGAAAATTTCTTTTTTTTTTTTTTTCTTTATTTTAATTAGGGTTTCCTTTTCTTTTTTTCAAGACAGGGTTGCATTCTGTGACCCAGGCTAGAGCGCAGTGGCATCATCACAGCTCACTGCAACTTCAAACTCCTCAGCTGAAGCAATTCTCCTGCCTCAGCCTTCGAAGTAGCTGAGATTACAGGTGCCTGCCACCATGCTTGGCTAAGTTTTCCTCCCCTTTTTAGTAGAGATAGAGTCTTGCTCTTGCTCAGGCTGGTCTCAAACTCCTGAGCTTAAGGGATCCTCCAACCTCATCTTCCCAAAGTGCTAGGATTATAGATGTAAGCCACTACACCTGGATGAAATACTATATATCAGAAATACTATATAGGAGAAAGTAAGACTTCTCCTTCAGCTGAGACTAGAACCAGGAATTAGAGGTCTGAGTCCCCTGCCCATACTTGGATGGCCAGTCTCTCACTGCACTCTGCCACTGGGCCATGTGAGTATAGCGGGGGCTTCATGAAATGCACAAAGGCTTTCTTCACCTCTGTGAAGCAGCAGTTGTCTGTTACTGCCCTAAAGTCATATCCCTGCTCACAAGCTTGGTGACTAGCTTCCCAGTATCCCAGGAAGAGAGGGTCTGACCAACTCAGCTCAATTCAGGGGAAAGTAGCCCAGAAGAAGGAGTTGGTAAGATCAAACTTAACCACTGAGTGGGGGATGAAGTGCTTCTCAAAGAAGTAAAGAGGTAGGGATTGGTAGATATACCAAAAGTTTTTCTCCAAATCAACAAGAACAATAATCACAATAAGTACTTTTAAACATTACTTTGCCGATTAGAATATAAATTAACATATAGATGGATAGAGATTTCTCCTACAGGGTACACAGTTAGTGACCACTGTGATGTTCATTAAACAGTAAGTCCAACCTCAAGGAGCGTGAATCCGATAACCAAGAACAATGAGCCATCAATTTATTGCACAGTGGGAATAATAAATTAATGCAGTGCATATTTCCATCTGATATTTGATGAGTACTTTTGATGTGTCTTGTGCTTGCATGAATTCATTAATTAGAAAGTTGTGTTGAGGGATGGGTCAGGTATTTTGTGCTAGAGATTAGAAAACCAGTGAAATTAATAAGGAAGACTTCCTGCAGGAGGCAGGCCTTGTGCTGCGTTTGAAACACCAGATGCTTCAACAGCTGGTATACTGTGATCTGCAGGCGTCATACAAAAAGTAAAGGAAAGCGAAGCAAACCTGATGGAAGGAAGACGCAGATGGGCTTTTCTGCAGTGGAAATTCACCTGGCAGCTGGTAAATCATCAGGAGTTTGTTCCGGTCACTTTCTTGGGTCTTCTGGAAGACCTACCTAGAATGGGCATTGTAAAGACTGGTTTATGGCTCAGATATCTGTTACATTTTAACAAGGCTTGGAAACTTAGACATTATTCGCTGCAGCTGCCAATCAAATACCTGTGTAAAAGCAAAACAAACATAACAATACATGCTGAGCCCTCCAGTGCTCAGCGATGCTGGTGGGGTGCGTTGCAGGCTTCATGGATGTGTGAGGGTGAATACACAGAAGCTGGGGAAAAGGTCAGTGGTATTTTTGGAGCAATAAATTAAGTATGGAAAGATTTGCATTTTGGCTGTGTAACATGCAGGACTGCATTAGAGAGAGAGAATACTTTGAAGTAATATTTCTCTGCTGACTTGTTTTATTAGCTTCCTTTAAACATGTTACATTATTGCTTATAGAATTTCATTTACTTGGATTGGCAGCTTGATAAATACATCTATTGGCAATGATTTGGATTGCTCTGGGCGTTAATATTATTAAAACCTGTCACAAGGAAATGTCTGAAAGATGACTTACTGTAAAGATTGCAGCACGAGATAAATCACCCAGTGGTATTTGTTACCATTTACGGCCTCTTGGAGCCGAGTCAATCCCTTTTTATGTTGCATTATTTTTCAAGTTTTTATAGCCTTACATTATATATCGCTGTCAGGAATGAACAGATGGGGTGTCAAACACGCGTCTTCTGAAAAATTCCCACCCTCCAGTTATTGGTATGAAGGACGAGTGCTAAACTGTGTTCTCGAGCAAAGAGGAGCGAGGGAGAGGGGGGAAGCTGCTGCTGACAAACGGGACGCCTTCGCCACCACGTGAGGCCGGTCCCCCGGCTGCTCGGGATCCCTGACTGGCAGTCGCCCTGTTTGGGTTTCAAGTGAGAGATGAGCCAACAAATGCCGTCTTGAAAGGCGCGCTCTCCAAGGGTGTCCGCAGGGACACCTCCACATTTGGAGGTGAACGTGTCGTCTTTCTTCCCCAAAAGCTGAGAAATCTGAAAAAGAAAACAAAACAAACCATTTAAAAAGCCCAGTAGAGCAAGAAGACAGATGCATAGAAAGGATTTAATATTCTTTGAGTGAGTGACTGAGGTGCCAGCTCCCTCTTGAAAGAGGGGCACAGAGGATGCCGAGCAGCGGGACCTTTTCGCTAGGCCCGGGCCTCAGTGTGGCGGGAATAGCAGAAGGCTCCCTGGTGGTGCTCAGCGCCTTGCAGAGAGGCCGGAGCTGAGGCCTCGCTCCCACTGAGGTGCAGCGTGTCGCTGGGAGTCACTAGTCGTCCTGCTGTGACGGGGCCAGGCAGCTGCCAGTGGACACTGCCCCATTAGAGGAGAAGATCAATTACCCCACTGAAGGCCAGCCGACATTGTCAGAGGAGGCAGCGTGTGTGCGCCCGCTCACTTAGAGAAGTTCCCCCGCCAACTTCTACCTCCACTGTCATGACTTCTGCAGGCAGAGTACCAGCCTGTCACAGAGGAACACCCAGCGGAGACTCAGAACCCGGGCGTCTGGAATCCAAATCCATCACTGCCACCTCGGGACTTTGAGTGAGTCACCTAATTTCTCTTTATCATAAAATCTAGATAAGAATAGGAATATATTTTCTTGCTGACCTCATGGCGTTGCTGTAGAAAGTCACGTCACACAGTGTGCGCACACGTGTGCAGGCACGCTCATGGAGGTTTAGTGCACCCTCCATTTGTCCAAGATGGGTACTTGTGTCACTGTCTCAACCAGATCCTTGGCTTTTCTCCTATAAACCTCTGCGTGTGCACAGGTTCTGGGTCTCTGCTGTTCAGCTCCTCATCCCCAGTGCCCTAAATGTGGAGCCCTCTCTCCATTCATCTCTTAAGATCGTGTCCTAACCAGGAGTGATTTGTGGGTGGTCTTGGTCTTCTCTCCTAAGCCAGACCCATTCTCTCCTGTGAACCTCTGCATCCCTGTCTTCATTGCTGCTTCTTTTGTGTCACCTTCTGAAGGACCTTCTATGTCTTCTCAGCAACAGGTCCGATTTGTCACCTTTGTGTGAGGATCAAGCCTCCTGTGAGGTGTCGCTATTCACCACTCACCCCTGAAATGGGCAGGGATGAAGGGGACTGTTTCTTCCTAGGCCAAGCTCACAGCTTTCCTGCCTTTCATTTCAGATCTCACTGTCTAGATCAGGCGTCCTCAAACTTTTTAAACAGGGGGCCAGTTTATTGTCCCCCAGACTGTTGGAGGGCCGGACTATGGTTTAAAAAAAAAACAAAGCTATAAACTAATGCCTATGCACACTGCACATACCTTATTTTGAAGTAAAAAAATAAAACAGGAACAAATACAATCACACTGCCTCATGTGGCCTGTGGACCACAGTTTGAGGACCGCTGGTCTAGAGTCATGGAAGTTTTCTGTCCTTAATCCAGGGAGAGTGTATAAAGGGATGAATTTCAGATAGTCCATGAGTTGATAAAGTCTGTCAATCTTATATCTATAGAACTAGAATTTCTGTATTTCTGCGGGAAATACCTTTCTCTACCTTCTCTGGCCCATTTTTCTCCATTTTCCTTCCAAAGGAACATTTGCATAGCCCCCGTCCCTCCCTCGCCAAAATGTTTTCTTCCTTTCTTCCTCCCTCCTTCTATCTTTCTCTTCTTCTGCTCTTATCTGTCACATTATATTTACTTTTGCTTATCCACAAGTATATTAAGTCACCCAAGTTCTCGGCCTCTTCTGATTCAGTGTCGTGATGTCTGTGTTTCCACCTAGTTCTCCTGTCTCATGTGAGACTATGATTCACTAAGCTAAGCAATCAGCAAATTACCTTTTCTGTCCTGTGGACACTTAGTGTGGGGCCGGCTTTCCATGTTCTCTCACCATTGTCTTGCAGACAAAGCCCTGATGCTCACCCATTTCCCCATCAGTCTGTGGCCTATCACGTTTTAAAGAAGAGACACAGGGCACTAGGCTTTAAGCCTGACTTTCTTATTAACTGGTGGTGAAGAACTTTCTCTAGGTTAAATCCCCCATCTGTAAATTTAGAGAGGAGATGAGCTGTGATCATCCAAAGCTCCTTTGATGTCTAAGTCATCACTTGCTCCTGTTCCAGCTGCCATATCCTGAGACAACCTCAGAATAATTCATTTCTCCTTGTGGCACTTTGCCTTTTCTGGCAAGAAAGGATTCTGCTGATGATAATTACCAAATATCTCTCTCCAACCAGTTTATAAATCTTCCTCCCACTCCCTGTTTTAATTCTCATTCTAAAAGTTGTTATAAATTTATTGACACCATTAAAACATGTATTAAACTACCTTAAAGATAAGGGTGTGTGTGTGGCATTGGGGTATGGGGTCAGGAGGAGCAGCTAGTTTGACCCAAAGTGACCTGACATAATAAAGTTTCCCAGTCTTATCTAATTACTGCTACTTACCTCTTTATTATTAATTCCAAAATTCCAGCACATAAAATAACTTAATCATTTTCAGAATTTGCATGACTAATGGAGTGAGTTCTGATAGAATAAGGATAAGTTTCATAATTAGGTTTTGCCGGGAACTTGTACAAACTGCTCTATCTATAATTTGGTCAGCTTCTGATTTTTAATGAGGACAGTAAGAGAGAGACTAAAGCCTCTGGCAGCATTCACTTCATATTTTAATTACCCACAGTAATTTTGACAATTACACACATGTCATAAATCACATCATAATGACCCGTGAAGAAAGTGTATTTAATTACTGAAAGGGGAGTTCTCAGGTTAAATAGGTAAATGGAATGTGTCGGGATGTGAACCACATTTGAAAACTGAGCTGCCTGATTCTATAGTGTAGACAAACCAATGTCCGAAACCAGTGTGACAGTGAATAAGGAAAGCTGATGATGAGTTTCTGGTTCTAACCACATATGTAAAGGGCTCTTGAAGTCATCATCCCTGTCCTTACAACAAAGGAACAGTCAAAAAACGGTAAATGAAAGACTCATCTTGGTCCTTGAGTGAACTGAGGTTGCAGGGCAAACCATCACCCTGAAATCTGAGGAGTCACAGCTGAGATCCAGTGAGGATGGGGAGGAACATGGAAGCTACAATGGAATAGGAACACTTAAATGATAATTTTGATGAATTATTGGAGGCTGAGTGTGGACTGAGAATGGGAAACTCCTGGGGGCTTCAGGCTTAGAGGCCTCACCCTTCTGAGAGTTTTGCCTCAAGGAATCCTACCAGGCTATCACAGTGAGGAGCTGAGAAGAGTCCCCTTGGAAACTCTGGCAGGGTGAGAGGAGAAGTAACTACTATGAGACACACTCTAATACAACGGCTTGTTCTCCTGGGTAAAAGACTTTCCCAATGTCCTGTCTCACTGAGGACACGGCAGTCTTCTACTCGAGCCCTTCTATCTTTCCTGTTTCATCTGAGATAGGAGGGACCAATAGGTGGAGTTAAGATACATGGTGAAGGTCATGGCCCCTAGAAAAAGGCTCAAGAAAGCAGGAGATTTAATCATAAAATTATATACTTTTCCCCTCTCCTAATACATTATCGCTATACCTATAGGGATCCAGTATAACAAAAGTGAATCCTGCTTGAAAGAGCTGCAAGGTGCAACTTATTCAAAAAGGAGCTCTTAGCAAAACCAAAAGACAATAAAGAGGATAGAAACAATGACACCAGAAAATTTTAGAGCCTCCGAGATCTGTAACTATAACAAACCCAGGACATTTACTACCCAAATTAACATAAAACCTTACATCAACACCTATTTACCTCAGTTTCTATTATTCAGTACAACATATCCCAATGTAAAAACAAAACAAAACAAAACAAAACAAAATTGCAAAGCATTCCAAAAAGTAAAAGACAGAAAAAGAAGAATCCTAAAAAAAAAAAAAAAGAAAGAAAGAAAGAAAGCATACTATGAAAAGACAAAACAAGTATCAGAAACAGACTCAGATAATGATACTTATTTGCAATTTGAAAGAAGTATGACCAAAGTCAAGGGCTCTAACAGAAAAGGCAGACAACAGAAAAACAAATGAACAATGGAAGAAGAGGGATGGAAACTCTAAGACAGAATCAAAAAGAAATACCAGAAATAAAAAACATTGTAACAGAAATAAAAATTGCCTTATCAAGGCTGACCAACAGACTGGACAAAGCTGAAAAGAGAAAAGTGAGAGCTTAAAGACAGGACATCAGAAATTCCTCAAACTGATAGGAAAGAGAAAAAAAAAAAAAAAGAATAAAAGTTAGAACAATACTAAAGAAAAGTGGAATGATTTCAAAATGTAAACATAAGCATAGTTGTAAAGTGAGGAGGAAAAAGAAAAAAATAGAGAAGAAATATTTGAAGTAACAATGTCTGAAAATGTTTCAAAATTAGTGATGCCAAACTTCAGAAGCTCAGAGAACAAGGAACAAGTAAGATAAATACCAAAATACCTAAAATCATATATATTATATTAAAACTGTTAAAAAATAGAGACAAAGAGAAAATTGTGGAAGAAGCCAAATGGAAAAATAAATTTTTTCCTGAAGGAACAAGAACAAGAATTATAGTGTTTTGTTTCTTTTGTCAGAAACCGTAAGAAGAGAGAGAAGTTTTTTAAGTGTTGAAGGATTAAAACAGCAGCAACAACAAAAATAAACAACCAAAAATCCTTTAAGTGAAGAATAAACACAGACTTTCTTGAATAAACAAAGGGAGGGAGTTTATCACCAGCAGATTTGGCTTGCAAGATATGAGAAAAGATAGCAATGTCTGCAGACAGAAAGAAAATGATAGAAGTTTAAATGTTAGGTCTGTGTAAAGAAAGAAACAGCATTAGAAAAGAAATAAACGTGGAAAAAATAAAGTAAAAGAAACCGTTTGGTTTTTGGTATTCTTAATCTAAAATGTAACTGTTTAAAGTGTTAATAGTAAATTTGTATTAAATAATTATAGCATATAGATATTTGAAATGAATAACAGAAATATCATTATGCTGAGCAGGAGGAATCGGCAGCACGCTGTTAAAAGCTACCTGCACTACACATGAAGCAGTATAGTATTACTTGAACGTAAACTCAGATTAATTGAAAATGAACATTGCAAATTCTAAGACTACTTCTAATTTTTTTAAAAAAATATGCATGTTATGTTACGAGAACAGATCTAATAGAATTATATGAAATACTCAATCAAAACCAGAGAAGACAGGAAATAGGGTGGAGAAAAAGAAACAAAGGACATTTGTTACATTACAAACAAAAAATAGTAGTTACAAACATGGTAAACACTAATCCAACTATATTCATAATCACTTTGAATATGAATGGTATAAATACATTAATTTAAAAACAGCTATTGTCAGCACTCAACTGTATACCATCTACAGAAACTCTTTTACCATAAAGATTTGGATAGATTAAAATAAAATAGAGAAAGATAAACTATGCTAATTCTGATTTAAAAGCAAACTTGAGTAGCTGTATTAATTAAGTTGAATTTAGAACAAGAAAAAATGCATGGATGAGGAGAGGCATTACCTAATGATAAAGAGATCAATTCTGGAAGAAAATTTAAAAGTTCTGAACTTCTATACACCTAACAATAAGCCATTAAAATACATGGAGTAAGGATATACTTGATCTGAACAGCATTAACAATGAACTTGATCTAATTGACATTTTACTTTATCCACCAATAGAAAAATACATGTTTTTTTTTTCCTCAAGTGCACAAAATGAACCATATTCTAGGCCATAAAATACACTTTAACAAACTTAAAATAATTAAATTCTTACAAAGTATGTTCACAGACCTTAGTGGGATTAAACTAGAAATAAATAACAGAAAGAAAGCTCTCAAATTCTCTAAAATGTAGAAATTGAACAACACACATCTAAATAACACATGGGTCAAAGAAATCCAAAGAGAAATTTCAAAAACACCTTAAACTAATAGATGATTATAGGAAAGTCCCCCAATATAAGCTTAGTATACAAACAGTCAATTGCTTTCTTACTCATCAGCTACAAATGACTGCAATTTGAAATATTAAAAATATCATTTACAAAAACACTTACATATAATTCATACAAATATGTATAGAATCTACATGCAAAAAAAGCTCAAACTACTTTCCAAAGTGAACAATCACACCAGCAATATATGCAAGTTCCAATTTACCTTTGGAATCCTTTCTGACACTTTTTATTATCTATCTTCTTGCATCTAGTTAGCCTGCTGTATGTGTTAAGTATTTTCTTATTGTGCTTGGACCAATAATGTTGAAACATTATATGTGCTTATTGGTCAGTTGTATGTCTTATTTGGGGAAATGTCTATTTGAATCCTTTATCCATTTTTAATTGAATTATCTTTTTTGTTGTTGAGTTGTAAAAGTTATTTATATGTTCTGGATCAAATTCCTTTATCAAATATATTGGAAAATATTTTCTCATATTTTATAAGTTGTCTTTTCACTTACTTCATAGAGCCCTTTGAACTATAAACGTTTTTAATTTTGGTGATTATCAAACTGTGCATATGTTTTTCATTGCCTATGACTTTAAGAATTATATCTAAAAAAAACATTGCTTAACCCAAGGTTTTGAAGATTTACATCTACCTCTTCTTCTAAGAGATATTTTTATTTCTTACATTTAAGTTTTTGACCTACTTTGAGTTCATGTGAGTGAGATAAGGTTGGAACTTTATTCTTTTGCATATGAAAATCCAATTTTTATATTAGTATTTATTGAAAATATCATTTTTTTTTCATTGTTGGCACTCCTTGTTAAAAGTGAATTAACCATAAATATAAGGATTTGTATCTGGACTCTTCATTATATTCCATTAACTTATGTCTATGTTTAAATCAAGACAATGAGGTAATGGCATAAAGATAGACATAGATCAATGTAATATATCTATTATTTTATTAATTAATTATGTTCATAGAACTAATTGCTTTGACTGGAATCTCCAGTATAGAATAAATAGAGTTAATGTCTTTGTCTGTACTTAATTATGATTAATGTAATTGGTAGTTAGTTTTAATATCAGGAATTATGATTCCTCAACTTTTTTTCTCTTTGGCAAGATTTTTTTGATTATTCTCTTTTCTTTCAGTGTTCATATGAATTTTAAGATTAGGACAATATAGTTAGGTTTCTGATAGAGATTGAATTTAAGCTTCAGATCAGTTTAGAGAGTATTATCAACATTTAATTTTCCAATTCATGAACATGAAATGTCTTTCTACTTATTTAGGTCCTTTAAAATTTCTTTTAGTACAATTTCATTGTGTTCAATATAAACTTTGCATGTCTTTTGCTAAATTTATTTCTAAGCATTTAAACTTTTTCTTGTCAATTGAACTTTTTAAAATTTTATTTTCATACTTTTTGCTGCCAGTGTGTACAAATAGTTATTTTTTAATATTGGTTTTGCATCTTGCACCCTTGCCGAAGCTTTCTATTAGTTCTAATAGATTGTGTGTGTGTGTGTGTTAGGATTTTCTGAATATAAAATTGTGTTGTACGCAAAAATATTTAATTTTGCTTGTTTGAATGCCTTCTATGAGTGTGCCTAATTGCTCTAACTAGAACCTCCAGTTCAAGGGTAAATAGAAGCAGTGAGAGTTGATTTCTTTGTCTGTACTTAATTAAAGGAAGAAAGCTTTCAATATGTCATCATTAAATATGAAGTTAGCTGTAAGATTTTCACAGATGACTTTTATCAAGTTTGAGGAAGTCACTTTCTCTTCCTAGTTTGTTTACCATTTTTATCTTTAAAGAATATTGAATTTTTTCAAGTACTTTTATAATTGCATTTTTCATGTTTTGAGATGATCAGGTGGGTTTTATTCTTTATTCTATTAGTATAGTGTATTACATTGGTAATTTTTGTATATTAAGTCAATCTCATATTCCTGGAATAAATCCCACTTGTTCATGGCATATGATCCTTCTTATGTATTTCTCCATTCAGTTTCCTACTGTATTCTTGAGAATTTTTGTCTTGTTATTTATCTTATGGGGTCTTTGTCTTGTTTTGATATAAGATTCAGATAGCCTTATAAAAAGAGTTGGGTAATATTTCTTCTCATTCTTATTTTTACAAGAGTTTGTAAAGAATTGATTTTTTTTTTTTTCACACTTACTAGAATTTACTAGTGAGACTATCTGGGCTCTTTTGTGTAAAAATATTTTTTGATTATTAATTCAGTCTTTTCACTTGCTATATGTCTATTCAGATTCTGTATTTTCTCTTGGATCAGTTTTAATAGTTTGTGTCTTGCTGGCCATTTGCTCATTTTATTTACATTGTACAATTTATTGACAACTTTTCACAGTATTCCCCTATATAACCATTTTTGTTTCTGTGTGGTTAGAATGTCTCTTACTTCATTTCAGAATTTACTAACTCAGAGTCTTCTTGCTTTTTTTCTTGATCAATATAGCTAAAGGTTTGTAAATTTTGTTGAGTAACCCACAAAATTTGGAACAAAGTTTATTTGTTGAAGTAACCAACTTTTGATTTTATTAATCTTCACTTTTTAAATTCTTTATTGCTTTTTGATTCTTTCTGCTATATTGGGTTAGTTTGCTCTTCTTTTTCTAGTTTAGTAATGTAGAATATTGATTTTAGATATTAATTCTTTGTTAGTGTAGGTGGTTACAGCTATAAATTTTTCTCTAATAATGTATTTTGCTGCATTCTATAGGTTTTTGTATGTTGGGCTCTCATTTTCATTCCTGTCAAAACTTTTTTTCTAATTTCTCTTTTGATTTTTTCTTTCACCTATTTGTTACTTTGAGTGTGTTTTTTATTTTCCACATATTAGTGAATTTCTCAAATTTATTTCCATTAGTGATTTCTAGTTTCATTCCCTTGTGGTCAAAGGATGACTTTCAATGATTTCAATCATTTAAAATTTATCAAGACATATTTTGTGTTCTCACTTATAGTTTAATCTAGAGAATGTTCCATGTGCACTTAAGAAGAACGATATTCTGCTATTTGGGGGGAACATGTTATATGTTGCCTGCTAGGCCTAGGTGGTTTATGGCATTGCTGGAGACTTCTATTTTCTCATTGATATTGTACCAATTATACTATTCATTATTGTAATTTTAGTTTTGCACTCTCCAATTGTTATTTTGCAGCTTTTGGCTATTTTTCCTCTGATTTTGTTAGATTTTGTGACATGTGTTTTGGGGGTCTCTTCTTAGGTTATCTGAGCATCCTTCAAATTTGTATGTCTTACTAGTAGAATGACCCTATTATCATCATAAAGCATCATCCTTCTCTTTAGTAACAATTTTTAAAATTTTTTTTCTATGTTATTGGTATTTTTACTACAACTATCCTTTAGTTGCTATTTGCATGGTATATTGTTTTCTATCCTTTACTTTGATCCTATTTATGCTTTGATTCTAATCTGTTTCTTGAAAACAAAATGTATGTTTTATAAATATTCTTACAATCTCTACCTTTTGATTAGTGTAATCCATTTGTTTTTTTATTTTTAATTTCTTTGCTCTTTTTTATTGTTAAATCATAGCTGGGTACATTAGTGCAATCAAGGGGTACAATGTGCTGGTTTCATATACAATCTGAAATATTCTGATCAAACTGTTCAATGTAGCCTTCATGGCATTTTCTTAGTTATTGTATGTAGACATTTGTATTCTACATTTAGTAAATTTCGCCTGTACCCATTCTAAGATGCATCGTAAGTGTGGCCCCTGAAATACCAGTTTTAATGATGTATTTCTTTGGGGTACTTGATGATTTGTTGAAAGAGTGCTCTTTCAAGGCTTCTTCTGGCTTATGTATATATCCATAAATAATTT
>CAUYPK010092349.1:0-44748 GCA_963574355.1 Loris lydekkerianus | reverse complement strand
CAGCAAAAAAAATACCCAGACCCCCCAATGGCACAAAAGCACACTACCCAAAACACGCCCCTAAAAGCCGAGTTTTTTCGGCACAAACTTGGTGCCAAAAAACCTCAACTCGGCACAAATTTTGTGCCGAAAAAACTCGGCTTATACTCGAGTATATACGGTAATAATAATAAAGCTTGCTACTTCCAGAAAGTGTTCCTAAAGGAAATGGCTTGTCTTTTCCATTTGTTGGATTACATATATAGCAACTGGAGCTGAGGCATCAATCTTGTATCATGAGTAAAAGATAATTATTTTGAATGTTAGAGTAACAAAATAAAGTGGTCTCAGACCACACTGTGATTGAGAAATTCCCTTCCCAGCCCTGGATCACTTACCTCTGGACATTGTTAAAATGAGAACTAAATGTTTGTCTCAGGTAAGTCCCTTTACCATGAATGTTCTAACATGTGTAATTTAACCTAATTTAACTGATAAAATATCCTTAGCCATTTTTTAATTGATGTGTAGCTCTTTATAAACCATAAACAAAATTTGGTTTTCTGTTGGAAGTCCCTTCTAACTTCCTCAGAAAATCATGCAGTAAATGACTATCAATTACTTAAATCTGTTCATGCATCAGTCTTTACAACTTTCAGGCAATACTTGAGGGGAGGGTGGCTGGAGTGGGTATACTGAAGACACCAGGACTTCAAGCAATCAAGCAAATAAAACAAAAATCCCAAACCTTCTGTCTGTAGGTATATAAGGTATTTGGTATTAAATTTACCCTAGGAGATAAAGGTATTTTTCTCATATTCAGTAAAGAAAAATGAAAACCTACCTTCTTGTTTCTATTGGCTAGAAGAATGGTATTACAGCTTGGCTGTAGTGGAAAATAATCTCAAAACCTCCATTTTATTAACACTTAGGGTGTTCCATTAAAGCCACATTTGGTGAGTCAAGTTCACAACTGCAGATAACATTTTTAGGTACACACTCTATCAATCAGTGTGCAGACCTGGTACACAGAAACTGAGGCTCTAAGACTTCACTGTGTCTTCACAAGGTTTATAGAAGATCCAGCAATGTGCTCATGTGGCCATGTGTTTATGAATATTTGAGAAGATATTTTAACAGCCATTGTTTAGGACAGGTGGCCCTGGGGAGGTATTGGGTAACGGGGATCCAGCTAAGGGGAACATGGGCTGTAGATATACAATATACCTGCCACATAGTGAGGTGTCTGCACGGGGCTCGCAGTTATTTCTGCATTGAGTTAACCGAAGGCCAAGCCCTTCAGTGTAAGAATGCCTTCCAGGGCCCTCTGCCACTTCCTGTGTCAGCACGCCACCCCAGCCATGACATAGACAAGGTCAGAGTGATGACACAGCACACGATGGCAGAAATGTGTGGATGGAGGAAAAGGAATGAGGTTTGAAATGCAGCAAGCCAGAAGCTTTTCTGTGGATAATTCTTCCAGTGACAGTGCAGTCACTGCACGAGGAAACTTGAAATGCTCTGAAACCTACACACCATAAATATAGGAAATTACTGGAAATTTCCTCAAATTTGGAAACAAACCTAAAATTGTTCCTGTTTCCAATAAGTGGTTAAACTGGAAGATGACAAAATCATCAACTATAAAAAGTAAGCTTTAATCAACTTTTCCAGAAAGACTACATTATATTTCTATTATTTCTATAGAAAGTGATACCACAAAAATCATAGCCATATAAAGAGGTCACTGCACAGTACGCTGCTGTAGGAAAATGAATAGTATAGTGGAACATCAGGCAACAACAAAATTTAAATATGATGCTATTTTTATAGAAGCGTTTTTTATATGTTTGCTTTTAAAAATTCTTCTCTGTTATGATGATTTTCTTATTTTCAACCATTGTAATACTTTTCTGATTATATCCTCAATATCTCGAATGGTATCATCTCAGACCCCACAAAATCTGAAGGTGTCTCTGCCTAAGCACCCTCTCAGGCCCCACCGTTTCAAACTCCCTTCTGGACTGGGCATGGCCACCTGACCCTGTCACACTGCCACCTGACCCTGTATCCAGGTTACAATCTATGGTTTACCTGACTCTCAGCTCCCAACAGGGGGCCCTATCAGCATGAAGCTTCTCCTCCACTTCCAGGCTTAAATGAAGAACTAATCTCCTGGGTGTGGCATTTGCTTTCTAGGCAATTGTAAGGAAATCAAGTAATGCATCTGGAAATGTAAGGACTTTGGGTCCTCACAGGGTAAACTTTGATTCGCTGTCACAGGAAACCGGAGGATCCTGGGCAGGTAAATGCCTGCTCATTGCCTTCTGAGGGCTGATCCAAATTGTGGGTTTCTTCCTAAAAGTTTTCCCTAAAAGTCCTCTGTGCCATACAAACATACCTGCTAAGAGACCAGCTGTGTCTCTTTATGGCGCCAGAAGCTGCAGCCAGCACTGATGCATTGAATTGCTTAACATTTTTTTCTTGCCTTAATTTCCTTTTACTTTTCACCTTGGCCACCCTGGGCTTCCACCTCCCAAATGAAGTGTCAGCACTGTTCATTCTTGCCTCAAGCTCTGTTCTCTAGAGCATCTGGTTAAAATGCTAACCAACTGATTAAAATAAAATGGTCTGGAAATAGGTATCTTCCTTACCATGACTATCCATACCAAAACCATGTAGACAACCTAGTGTTACCGCTCTGAAATTCAACACAAGAAATATATATATTTTTAAAAGAATACAATTCATTTAAAAGGTGGGGGAAAAAAATCACCTTTAAAGTACATTTGAAAAGAGAAAAAATTGTATTTAAAATAAGTTAACCTGGAAAGTGAAAGTATAAAAATAAACTCCATTATGATAAGGCAAAGTTTGGGCGAGGCTGTGATAAACACACAATATATGCCTGTATTTATACACACTATGAGTGTAGCAAAAATAAAGTATTTCTGCTCATCCTTGCAGAAAACCCATTACTGCACAAATGCAAAAGCAAAGGTTCCTAACAGTCCAATCTGCGGACGTTCTCATCCATGTTTTGTTTGTTGTCATTTTTCTCCCATGAAAAGCGGGGGCCACACTTGTCTCGGATGCAGGTGAGCTTCCTTTTCCACCCAGTCAGTTCTAGACAGATGGCCACAACACACATTTTAAAATTATGCCAAAAAATGGTTGAACCTGGCAGAAGCCTTAACCCATAACTTCCTTTGTCAAAGACATTAAATACGTTTGCTTGGTCGCCCCTCTGACGGCACCAGTTAAACACAGAGGCATTAGGAACGCACACGCTGAGTGAGCTTTGGAGAAGAAAGTCTGCAAAACCATGTGACTGAGATAGCCTCCCCAAACAAGAAGACTCATGTTCCCCTCTCTCCGGGAAAGCTAAATCCAGAGTGCATAACCTTGATTTGCACTGGCAGGACAGGAACGGAACTCAACAAGATGCAGCAGCCCCACGGCCATGTGGGCCTGTCCTGCCCGCTCTTTACGAGGAGGGGTCTGAACCATGGGCACAGCGTTCGCCTGGGGGACCACCATGTCCACGAGACAAGCTGGAAAGCTCTGTCTGCCTAACTGACAGGCATTTCATGGCCGGACTGCCTTCGTTTACTTAAGGAAGGTTTTTTTTACATCTGAGCAGGGAGGCTGAGGGGCCCTCATCAAGTCCACACTCCTCCCCATTTGCACTTCGTCACAGGAGCACAAGACCCGGGAGGGGCGCAGCTGGTGTGAGGACCGGGCAGTGCTGCTGTCTCTCTCAAATGGCACTTTCTTCTTACATCAGAGATAGTCCAGGGAAAGGAGGCTTCCCAAAGGGTTTATTTCAATGCAATCACCAGAAGATTGTAGAAAGACATGCGCACGTTTTTTAGAATCTGAGCAAATTATCACTGAGGGCAGGTATTTGGAGATTGCATATGTCTGTGCAACCGTGTCACTGGATTCTTAAAAATATTGTCAATACAGAGTAGAAATTAGGGCTCTGTCAGTATTCACTTCAATTGATCTCCCTTATTGTAGCCCATTGTTCAAGTCAGCAAAGTGGAGGCCCCAGACATGTGTTGCTGCCGAGTCTGTTTACTGTTTTGTTACCAGCGTGGCTGATCACTACCAGTTTACCAATTTTTCCCTTTCTAGAAGGCCATTGTTCTGCTCATGAATTTGAAATTGTGCTAAGTTTCATTTGCATTATAATGTTCCTATGTAACAAGTGGAGCAGCCTGAGGTCTTGCAGAAATGAGGAAATCACCTCCCCTGTGTTCTGAGAGTAAGAACAAGACTCTTGTCCATCACCATAGTTACCACTCCTCCGTGACCCCCATACTCTGAGTGCAACAAGAGCAAGGGGAGACACTGGTCCTCACCTGAAACGGTTTAAAATTTAGTTAGTTCCACAATAAAATTTCCTCAGGATGATTTAGCTTAACTTCTCATTTTTCTAGCACGTTTGAAAAATGATGAACCCGTCACAAAGACTCAAACATTTTTATTCTTATTTGTTTTGAGTGAGTCTCTGACATAAGTCCTTGTTCCCAAGAGTGGTACAGAGATAGCAGTGAACAGTGCTGGACCCAAGCGCAGCACATCTGTGGAGCCACGGAAGAGGTGGCCGTTTCCGTGGGCTGCCCAGCCTCAGCCCACCGTGCTCGCCTTGCAGGGCTGTTTGTGGGCTTTCCCCACCCTCCTCCGTCTCCCTCAGCTGTCAGCTCCACCCGCCCTTCCTAACTGGCTGCTTCTTACCCGGCAAGGTGAGAAGACACTACAAGAATGTGGGGACAGTAATAGACAGTGTAGTCACAGCCACAACAAAGCGCAAGTCCTCCCACAGGCGGCTCCCTCCCTAGCCACACTCTGCAGGGCTCTCTTCCAAGTACACTGCATTGGTGGCGCTGGTTTCTGGGACAGTGCTCTGTTTCCCGTGGAGACGTTTTGACAGATCTAGGCTTTTGGCAGTTTTCACTTACCTGTCAGCTCTCTGGACTCCCAGGGGTCTGAGGATCAGATGAAGGGTTGAACTTAAATTGGAACTAATTTCCTGAGGTCATTTTGGCCTAGAGGGCTCTGCTGGTGCTGCTACCCACTGCCAGGTGGATGCCTCAGGAAGCCACTCCCAGGTTGCAGCCCCTGGGTAGACCCTTGAGGGCCTCCACGCAGAGCTCTGTGGACA
The DNA here is from genome assembly GCA_963574355.1 of Loris lydekkerianus. Taxonomy (NCBI): domain Eukaryota; kingdom Metazoa; phylum Chordata; class Mammalia; order Primates; family Lorisidae; genus Loris; species Loris lydekkerianus. The sequence continues at coordinate 39,599 of CAUYPK010092349.1, read as the reverse complement.
GCACCTACAGCTCCCTCTGGATGCCCAGGAAGCAAAGGGAAGCTCATGGGAGCCTGGATGCTGGGAAGCATCAGAGCTTCTTGGGACCTGTATTTGAAGACCCTCAAAACTCTATCCCTCATGCTTCTTAGAATTAAACACCAAAAATGACCCCACAAGGATGAAGGCCAGGAATGTAATTTACACAGCCAGTGAATGCTCTGCCCAGGGCCTGATCTGCGGGGCTCCATGTCCTCAGCTCTGCTAGGAGCCTGGTCACATTCATGTTGGTGTCTTGCTGTGGCTGTATTGGCCACTTTGTACCATTTTTTAAGGGTGAGATAAGGCTTGACAAGGTAAAATCAATTTTCCCCAATCCACGGTCCTGAAGGATTCATCCTCAGTCCTCCCTGGACCCAAAGCCTCTATATCCTAAGGTGTCAATGGCCTTTGTTTTACTAATAACAGAGTTTCATTGGGACACTGGGACTTGATACAAGATATTATTTTCTACACTAATTACATTTACTTTATAAATTCATTTTTAAGTTAACAAATAAGCATCGTATGCATTTATGGTACACAGTATGTTTTGATATATACATCCATTTGAAATGGCTGAGTCAAGCTGACATACATATCACCTCACATGTTTTGATTAGTTAAGGGTGAGAACACTTGGGCTCTGAGCAGTTGCCAGCACACATTGTATTGTGATTAACTGTCATCACCGTGACACAGAGCAGGGCTCCTGAACTTATTCCTCATACCCTTGACAAACATCTCCTGAATCCCCCCACCCCAGCCTCTGATTTGACTCTTGCTGTGTGTCCCTTCTTTTAGATTCCACATACAAGTGATATCGTATGAGGTTTGCTTTTGGTGCCTGGTTTATCTCATTAAATGTGTCCTCCAGGTCTACTTGTGTTGTTGCAAACGACAAGGTTCCCTTCTTTGCCAAGGCCAAATAGCACCCGTTACCCTGTAGTCCATGCGCACCCCACATCCTGCGCCCGTTCATTCTCTGATGGACACGTGGGGCGCCCTATCTCAGCCATTGTGAGTGATGCTGCAGTGACCAGGGGAGCAGGGCCCTCGGTCTCAGTGTCTCTCTGCTGCCTGCAGAGTGGACACCAACTCCTCAGCACGGAACTCTGCTTGCTTTCCCCACAGTCTCCTACTAGTACCCACACGTCAGGAGAAAGAAGAACAGAAGCCTGGAAAATTCCCCACACAAAAGTGGCCAAAGTCTCCCTCTCCAGTGGCCCTGTTTCCTGACCACAGCAAGGGGCCGCAGGAACAAAAGCCCAGGCTGGCCAGTGTCCAGGTTCTGACTCCTCTCACTTTCCATCTGCCCCTTTTGACCAACCATGAACATATGTTCTGCATTGGTGGTGATCTGTCCTGCAAGGCCCGAGGAGGAGAAGCTGCCCGGCCCATCAGGGCTGGGCTACACAGAGTCAGCCGCCTCGTAGTAACTACCCTGTAACTGAGAGATTCAAAGGACTAGAGGAAGGGACAGGTGGTCTGTGGCTTCCATCCACGGTGTTAGGAAAACAAAACACAAAGAAACAAAAATAAGAGCTTTGTACTAAGAACTGGCTCTATCACGGAGTGATGTTTATGGGATGTGAAGCTGTTACTTGTCCAGATGTATTTCTAAGTACATGTGACATGTCAGCTGCTTACAGATTATCTGCTTCCTCCTCACAGATCCAGCATACAGCCAACCTGAAGTGACAGTGGGAAGAAATAGCATTGTCTTGTATTCTGCTCCACAACCACCTTGACACCTCAGCTGACGGCACAGTCATCCAGGCTCCATGGAGATTCCTGATTTTCATAACATCAGCCAAATGCATTTCAGAATAATCAGCTGTGAACTCCAGGGCATAAGCAGCAGAAATGCTCTTGGCCTCGCTTACATTTTGTGTCCTCTTACTGTCCAGCCTTGCAAATGGCAAATTTAAGTAGGAATGAAATCTCACTGGGTGGATGCTTTTCATCACTGCATGCAGGTCAATGTCAGCTGGTTTGGAATCCTACTCAGAACCCTGAAACAAAAGAAGCCAGAGGAGGGAGAGAGAGGAGAGGCGGCGGGGGAAGCAGAGAGAGCAGATGGGGCTTTCCACAGCCTGTCCCTGCAGGTCTGCAGCTGTCTCCGGTCCAGATTCCTGCAGGGAAGGCTTCTAGTAATAGCAGCCCACTCAGGCCATGCTGAACTACGGGCACCACAAGGGTCCCCTGGGGCTTCCTCAGAATGTCCCCACACCCTGGATCCGACAGCTTGTCAGAGAGTCACACATTTACCCTCACTCGGAAGCTTCTCCAATACAGGAGAAAGCTGACCGATTGGACACTTTCAGCAATCAGACACATTCGTTATCAGGGGACAGTGCCCAAGAATGTGCTGGACGCCTGGATTTGCATGTTTGTCCTTTTCAAGTCATCTGTGCTACATTATTTACTCCTAACACTTTTTAATTAGCAACCACTTTTGCAAAAGAGCAAGTTCAAGAAAACTGCAAATGTTTATTAGGGATGCCTGATGTTTTCAAATTCAAAATAGAAATAGCATTATGGGCACTCATAAAAACATATATTTAAAATATCGTAATACTTTATTGAATAGAAGTATGATAATGACAACAATGGTGATGCTTTTTAGACATCAGAAGATCAATATCTGGGTATACAGAAGGAGTAACATGGAGGCAGATTCCTAAGGCTCTCCGGGGTCTTTTATGCCCACATGTGGCATGTGAACTATGAACCATTCTAGAACATGTGTCTCCAGCTCACTGTTAGTGATGGTTTGGCTGGATAGCCATCATGGGCGGTTCCTACGCTCTGCCCGCGTTTGGCAGCTTCCCTGCCTCTGCTCACTAAGTGCCACAGGCTCTCTCAAATCGTGACAATCAAGGACCTCCCCAGGCTAAATATCTTGCCAGGGAGAGTGATGAGAAAGTGGGGGAAACATCACTGGAACCACAGTGCTAGAGACATTGCCATCATACCACTCTACAGATGGGTCAACGAGAAGCCAGTCGGAAGTGTAAGGAGATGAGCACGCTTGCCCAAGACCACACAGAATCCACTCACTCTAGACAATGCGACATGGACCAGGTTCTAGGGGCCTTGGGGAAGAGTGAAATGGAGCCCTGCCCAGCCTAACGCAGACCCCCCGCTCGCCTTCTGGTTGACTTGGCAGCTCAGGCAACATCTTTAAAGCTAGAGAATCTAAGAAGCCCTTATTCCCAGAACAGCAGCAAGGAGACCACAGGAGACTCTAGCCTTCTATCCAGAACCCCTGCCCCTGGCAGGGCCCTGAACACACTCTCTGTGTGGCCAAACAACTTCCCACACAGAGGAGGTTACCCTGCGGCAGAGTTATTTCTTAATCCTCCAGTTTAATATCTTCAGTGAGGCTCATTTTAAAAAGAAAATGAGGCGGTATTGAGATTAGTTAGGTTGCTCATTGTACAAGATGCTAATCCCTAGCCTGGAAAGATGCAAAAGAAAAGGTTTTGACTTTTTGAAGTTCTAATCCAATGCTGCTCTAGGTCTAATGGTATTTTTTTAAACTTGTTTGTTAGGCTGACCCTCTGCTTGACAGTGTCTGACCCGTTGATATGGACACTCCCAAAGCACCCTGCAGAGTAGCCTCCTGGGACTCACCTCCAACTTCTGGATGGGCAGGTGTAGATGGGTGAGCAGTTCTGGACAGGAGTTGATTACGTGCCGTGGAGAAATCAGGTGTGCCGCAGCTCCCAGCCCGTTTCATGGATCATTAGGCTGTCACGTCTGGAGGCCAGAACTACCAACTAGCCTATGACGTGGGGCCTGGGTGTGCTGGCAGCAGGGAGCCCGCTCAGGCACTATCCCAGGGGCCCTTAATTCTTTATTCTAGAAATGTATTTTGTAGTAAACCCAGCAACTTAAAAAAGTTTGATTCATCTTGTATTTTTAAAGTCATGGCTCTGACTCCATGGGAAACCTATTAATTAGAAAACATATGACTCCAGACTTTTAAAATGACCAAACACTAGAAGACAGTGAGCAAGGAGCCCCATGGTTTACAAAGGCCTCAGCCCAAGAGCATGAACAGACGGCGTGTAGGAACAGGTGCTGGGTCCAGGTGAGGGCAGCCCAACCCCTTCTTCTCCACCACTCAGGGGGACCGTGAACCTGCCCAGTTCTGGAGGGAGCCTGTCTACACAGCTCATGCACACGTGTGCACCAATGCAGGAGCCAGAGAGGGGCGCTGTACAAGCACACAGTGCTAAGAAAACTCTTTTCTCTTAGAGACCTGCACTGCCAAATATTGATAATGCTGCTCCAGAGCTGCAGAAGCGAAAAGCTCTTCCCTTGCAGCAGGGAGGCCACCACATTCTCACAGGGAGAACCAAGGAGGAGGGTCTGAGGCTGCAGCACAGACCACACCTAATTTACAGCAAAAAGACAAGAGTACATGGCCCCATCTTCAAAGTCTCAAAATAACCTGTGTAATTAGGCATTGTTATTACTTAACAGTTCTTACCCACAACTTGTTTGGGAAAATGCAATAAACCAATGCTCAGTTTGAATAATAACTTCAGGGAGATAAGGGACTTTATAATTATTCTTCTACCTAGGGAACATGATTTCTGCAGGAATACTCTCATCACCAATAAGCCGGCTTGAGGTTGCTATGTTGTAAACACTGAGAAAGTGGGGGAAAGTGCTTGCAGCGCTGGCGCAGAGTGTGTCTGTGTGTGAAATGAGGATGGTGCTATCCACATGCAGAACACTCTGAAGAGTTTAGATAAGCACAGGGAACGCGGATGCCGCTCACATGCTGGCTCACAGGGTGGCTGCCGTGGAGCAGGTTCCTGCCGGGCCAGGACACCAGCCTGGGACAGTGCTGGTTTCTGAGCTGACTCTCCAAAGTCATACAACCCCTGCCTGGGATTTGCAGAGAGGCTGCAGGATGCAGCCAGCCAGCACAGCCACGTGACAATAAACATGCAGCAAACACGCATGTGAGCTCCCCACCCTGGTGTGTCGGGCTGCGCTTGGCCAAAGCTCACTGGCCATCACTACTGCCCGCTGTGGCCAAATCGCTCTCCAGGGGACATCTGCCACTTACTGACTTGCACAAATTCTTCTCCCACCCTGAAGGGTCAGAATATTCAGCAAATTCTTTAAAATATAGAATATGAAAGGAGTTCAATATGCTCTAAGGAAGAGGGAGAATTTTCTTTAATTAGTATTTTCAAAGAAATTAAAGATCTGGCTTATTTAACCCACAGGATACTCTGACTATCACTAATCAATCCAGACAAAAGGGAACCGCCTCTGACATAAGAAAGGAGGGCTGCCAGGGGCGGGGAGAGCAGATTCAGGCAGAAGCCTCGCTCCACGCCTCCACCCCGAAATGTACTCACCAGGCATTCTGTACCCTTGTTTAATCTGTGACACTGCTATTGAAATTTGTCACTCTGAGAGTTGCATCTGATGTTACAGCCCGAAGCGGAGCTAAACCAAAATAAACAATCTGCTCTATTCTGCTTAGACTAATACGACAGTGATGTAAGGCCCGACACACTGGCAGCGGCAAAATGCGTTTCGCACACTGCATGCCTGCAGCCGGGCTTTGCGTGCGGAGGGGACAGGAGGCACCGCCAAGGAACACTGGGGAAGGGGCAGGAGGGGCTTGGGTGGAAATTTAACATTTGCCTTGTATTGTGCTGACAATCAGCTGGGAGAACACACTTGCATTTTATTTTCCGTGAGTGTAGGTGATCTCTGTCCTTCTAAGTCTGGAGGTCTCGCAGGCAGACCAGCTGGTGGGGCGAGTCCTCATCACCATTCACACCTGGGGTATGAGGCTCATGGTACACAAGGAACTCGCTCTGCCCACACAGGCGCATTTCCACTTGTCTGAAGTACCCTGTGTATTTTTTGGTATATATTTTGGTCACTTGCCAGCCAATGACTCTCCTGGTATTTTCAATGCCTTTTTGCCACCTAGACAACAGTTTTTCTGTCTTTCAGTAAGGGGGTGCCTCACACCGATTTCTTTTCTAAGAGGCTCTCCGTTTTCCTCTCTGCTTTCCAGGAGGGTAATGCTGAGTGCAGCTCTTTTGCAACCAGCTGCAGTGATGCTGAATCTGTGCAGTCATTTTTCAAGCCCCAATATTTTCTGGTCTGAGTGTGATAGCATTCTTTTTCTTTTCTTTTCTTTCTCCTCCCCCCACCCCATTTCCACACTGGGTCCCAAGAGCCCTGTCACCCTAGTCTACTTACTGCAGCAGCCCAGGCCGCCTCCAGGATGCAAACGGTCACAGTGAGCTCCCTAATCGGGTTACGCCTTCCACTCAGGACCGCTTGCTCTGGATGAGGTGGAAATTGCCATACATAATTCAGTTAAAATTGCCAGCCTGAGTGGCCTGGATTAAATCTGGCCTCCTACGTGCCATCAATTTTCAATTTTATCACCTCCTACTAAGCAAAGCGTGCACAAGAGTTCAGTGAACTTGGATAGAGATGAAACAGGGTCGTCTTTAATAAACAGATGCCTTTAAAGCTTGTTATTCTACATTGTGATTTTCTAAGTGTAAGCAAACCAGAGACGATTATAATTACCGTATACTTCCCCAGATCGCTCCATGGAATGAAAACGAAGAGTAAGTTCATGAAAGCGGAAAATGGAAAACAGAAAGAAACTACAGGTTCCTGTCCAGTTGCCAGACTGGCAGCTCCTTCCCCTCGCTGCTCCTGAGCACAGGCCATGAAATTTTCGGGCATCGCTCAGGAGTGAAAGGCATGCATGCCGGTGGCAGAACTTGGGAAACTGTAAGATGCCATTTTGCATCTGGTGTATCTTGCAAGAGGGGCTTTCTGTGCCTCTCATCCTGCTCCAGCCCCACTTGCCAGCCAGCACAGCTCACCCCCTAAAGTCAGTCCCCTTGCCTCTGCCCCTGGCAGGCACTTATTCAAGGAAGCTCCGTGCTGCTAATTTCTCAGCATAGGTGATGCTCTGCCGGTGACGCGGGAAGGAAGGGCGAGTCCTGCAGTCCCCTCCTCTCATAGAACGCCGAATTTCACCTCTCCTTAAAACTTGTGTCAGATTTCCAGATAGATTGATAGCAAATGTTCTTGTCCGCAAATCGGGGAATTTTCCCTTCTTCCAGGGGTGGGAAGAATAAACACTGAAAAGGAAAATAAAAAAAGCAGGACGCGAAGCCTCCAAGTCTCACCTCTAGATGGGGCTAGTGTCCGCAAGTGCAGTGTGTGTGTGTTTAAAATTCAGTTCCCTTAAAGTGAGATTGAAATTAGGTATCAACAGAGAATTTACAATTTAAATCAAACTTTGACTCATTTAATTAAGTCTTTAGTCCTGTGAACCTCATTCACAACCTTAGCTGCTCTAGGATCCTCAGTGATAAACTTCTTCGTTTTCTGGGTGTTTAGTTTTTTAAAAAATGTACAAAACAAACAAACAAACAAAAAAATCCAAATTGTCGAGTAAACTAAAAAGGGAATAGGAGTAAGCAGTTACTGTTTATGTGCTCTTGAGCCGGAGATTAGGAATAATAAAGGGATTATGGAGAGACCACACTCTGCGTGGGGAGCTTCCATCTGTCCATTTCTGTGAAACAATCTAAGGAGGGACTGTATTGTAATTGTCATCGGGGTAATTTCCACTGCATGAAAATACTAGAAAAATAATAGTTCAAAAGTGTTTTTAATGTTTCCAGAGCTAGGTGTGTAGATGATCTCATTTAAGAATGCGTCTTTCTGTTATTTCCACAATGCTCGTGGTGATCGCAACAGGCAACTGCACCTCAAACCATGAGAAGACAGGTTTGCACAAGTCCCTGCTGACATTTAACCCCCTTACCCAGAACGTAAAGTGGCTAAAAGAGGGCCCCTCACACAATTTGTAATGATTCCTGCAGGCAGTGGTGCTGTGGCAGTTACAGAGCTGCTGAGACAGGGGCGTGTGCTGTATCCTTACTGTGCCTACTCTCATAGACCTCAACTCATTCAATCTTAAAAACCCAGTAGGGGCTGGGTGCCCACAGTTCAATGGTTAGAGCACCAGCCCAGTACACTGGGGCTGGCAGGTGGGGCCTGCTAAACAAAACAAACAAAAACAAACAAACAACAACAACAAAAAGAACACAGTAGGATTTGAGTATTATTACAATTCCCACTAGGAAATTAAGTCACTTGTCTGAAAGCAAAGCCCAAACTCTTAAATCTTACTTTAGTTTCTTCTAAAATCAGAGCCATTCTGAAACACTGTCACCCATAAATGAAGCAGAAGGGCCTCTACTGACAGGAGGCAGCATGCCTTAAAAAATAAGCTTTGTAGTTAAGATAGACTTAGCACCAACTTCTCTCTTTCATCATTCCAAATCACACACCTTTGGGGAGGTAATTTCAGCTTTCAGAGCCTCAGTTTCCCAGTCTATAAAATGGGTTGACACTGTTCCCATCTGGTAGGGTTGTCACAGGGCAGAAATGAGATAATATATAAAAAAAAAACATTTGGCCTGAGCCTGGATGTTTACCCAGATCTCACAAACACAAGGCCAGGAAATTTTCTCTTCCTCTTTCTTATTACTTCCAAATATGCTCTTTGTCCCTCCCAGGCCAGCAGTGTCACTGCAAGAACTGTTTCTGCCTCTGATCAGTGCTACAGACCACAGGGTAGAAATGTACCCCTGCCTCACTGAACAACACTGGTCCCTGCACAAACATGATGCTCACAGCTTCTCCTGAGTACACGCTGCCCCAGGGCAGCCAGACAGCTGGACAAATGCAAGGACTGAGCTATAGGTCAAGGGCTGGCTGGAAGCAATGCCCAGGGATCCAGGGTGTCCTACTTGACCTTGCAAAGATACAACAAGGACAGGCTTTGGCAGAGAGCTTCTACCTCAGAAATGCTGGTTGCTGAACCACACAGGGTCTGGCCAAGGTGGGAGGAGGGAGTAAAGGAGCAGAGGCAGCTTCAGATCAGAGGCGGAAGAGTGAAAATAAGGCTGTGAAAGAAGCAGAGATGGGAGAGGACTCCTTGTTTCATGAGAGAGCTGCAAAGAGCTGTTTAATCCTGCTGAAGGGATTTGCGCCAACAGAGGTGGTGCTGGAGACATGCCTCCCACCGTGAGGAAGATTTTATAGGCAGGAAATGGAGGGGAATGGCAACCCGGAAGGAAGAGGACAAGCCAAGGTGCCGAGGCATGGAGGTGCAAAGAAGGCTTAGGGGGAGGCCCTCCTGGAGCCAGGATGAGCTCGTTGCAGGTACAGGGCATGTGGCTGGGGGAGGTCTGGGACACCCAGCAAGCAGTAAATGAGCATAACAAGAAATTACTCTCTGCAGGGGCAGGAGGGAGGCCTCTCAGAGCCACCCTGAAGTGGAGCCTGGAGAAAGCTGCGGTCTGGGGCTACTTTCTGCCCCTCCAGTGGTTCCAGTGGAGCACAGCACTGCACTCTTGGCCGAGAAATGTCTTGGCCCATTCAAGGAGGCAGCAGAGGATTAGCCTGACCCTGGAATCCCATGGACCCTACTTTATTCCTCAGAACTCTGAGGGAGGACTATTTCTCTGTTTACATAGATCTCAGATATTTCTTTGTCTTAATCTGTGTTGAATTAGGAATGTCCTTCAATTTCAGAAATTAACACATTAACATTTTCTTAGCTTCAGGGGATGCAGCCTGTATGCTAAGTGGACCTGAAGGACAAGTACAGCCGGTCAGCCAGTGGTCCAAATTCCTCAGGAGCAGAGGAAAAAGAAAAAAAGTCCACCAAACAAATCAGAAGGCACCTTGCAGTGTGCAAATACATAAAATGTACCCTATTATATAATTTTATTAGCAGTGACAGTTTTAAGGAAGCTTTAGCAATATTTCAAACTCTGGCATCAAAATCTGACAGATTCAATTTTGTTTTTATCAGGTTATCTGATGACACTTTTGCAAAAGAAGCATTCAATAATTTTCAGGCTCACCCTCTACTGCCAAGCATTGCTTGCCTGCAAATGGAAGATCCAACATGGAAAGTAGATCTCTTATTCTGCTAAGGAACAAAGAAGGGCTCAAGCCATCAGCAGGCAGGGACCAACACGTTTTGCCACCTCTTACTCCACAGCCAGTTCATCTGCAAAGAAGCCCCACCTACCCAGTAGATAGTCGAGTGGAGGCCCAGCCTGCAAGATTACAGAGGAGTGGGCAGCTCGGCTGTCATAATGAGCAGACTTGCATGTTGGCACACTATCGTAACATCTGGGAACCTGCAGCTGATGCACATCTACGGGATTCAGGAGGAGCCTGGTCTGCACAGCCACAAGCTGATAAAAGTATCTGGAAGATCACCAACATTGCAGGAGGAAAGCCCCACTTTTCTCAACAAAACTCAGGAATGAAACAGAAGGCTTCATGGCATTCAGTCAAGTTCACAGCAACAGGGTGAGGAGATTACGAGGGAAAGAGCCTATCTTAGTACCTCCTGATGACAGAGTCTTTCTTCGACCAACTGTTAGTCAGGCTCCTCTGAGTCCTCTCTCAACTGGGCCTTGATTCTGGACGTCGTTATTCCTCTCTGCACAGCCTGATTTTAGCAAGAATCCTGCTATGCTGGCTTAGTGAGCACCCTCACCCTCACTATCTGATCACGCTTGACATTTGAGCAGGATCTTCATCCCTCACCATCCCTAGGCAGCAGCTGCTCACCCCAGCCTGCCTTCAACAAGAATCCTGCAAGGTCCCCTCTTGGTAACTCCCCACCACTGATTACTCCCTCCCCCATCCCACTCTGCTCCTGGACCAGAAATCCCCAATTTTTTCTCGTTTTTGGAGTTGAGTCCATCCCCTCCCTTACTGTAAACCCCTTTGCTTCTTGTTAACAAGCACTATTGAATAACTTCTTAATCCTAACCTGAGCTCTTGGCCCTCATTCCTTCCAGTGAGATGTAAATAGCACGTCCTGCTGTCCTTGTGCTGTGGTTTTCAAATGGCTTGGTGCACACTTCTAAGCCAAAATTCCTATTTCAAATATAAGAAAATAAAGCACACAAGAATAGTCCTTACTGGGTGATCCAAATTAAAAATAAGAGCCATGATCAAGAGGGAACCGGCTTTCTGGTCTCTCCTCTTGAATCTGGCCCGAGGAGGATTCCTCCCCCTTCTCCTTACTCTTCCTGAAGATGCACATTCTCATTTGACAGTTTCAGCCGATTGAGGCGGAATGTTAAGTTTCCTGCCAAAATGGGTTCAGTATCTTGTCAGCTATTTCCTCTAGTGAAATGCACTTTCATCTCTAATCTACTGAGGACTGCTATACATGTCAGGAGAGCCTCAGAGGAAAGACGTCTGAGGGACAGCCTGCTACTGTATTTAAATTGGCTTCACCTAGACAAATACATACTCAGATAAGGTTAATAAGGGTTAATCATTTATACTTGGGAAAGTTTAAGAGGATTGCATAATTTAAACCTCCTATAAAGACCCCAGAACAACTCTACACCTCAGCAATTTGCTCTGTTCCATGACTGTCCTTCAAAAGAACGTCCCATTGTCCCCTAGAGAGCCAATTTCAAAATCAAGAAGATGCCTACTGCCTCCTTCATCTTATTTGACAAAAAGCCAGTGAATAAATAAGATTGGTTTTTCTTTTTTTTTTTTTTTTTTTTTTTTTGAGATAGCATCTCACTATGTCACCCATGGTAGAGTAGCATGGCATCATAGCTCACAGCAACCTCAAACTCTTGGGCTCAAACTATTCTCTTACCCCAGCCTCCCAAGCAGCTGGGACTACAGGTACCTACCACAATGCCTGGCTATTTTTAGAGATGGGGTCTTGCTCAGGCTCAAGCTAGTTTCCAACCTGTGAGCTCAGACAGTCCACCTGCATGGGCCTCCCAGAGTGCTAGGATTACAGGCATGAGCCACCGCGCCTGGCCCATGAGATTATTCTTATCTCATTTTTAGTTATTCAGTCACTATTACCTTCCACGCCTGTTCTTATGTTTATTCTCACTTGGACAATTAGGAATAATTTTTTCCATTCATCTCACCTTGTTTGAATCCATATCCCATCTGAGATTTTGTAATTATTCTGAAGTATATCTGTGATTACATTATTGCCCTGTTTAAACTCCGTTTAGATCTAGGGTGACATCCCCTCCTTCCCCAGGAACTCTGTGTATTTACCCTGTGTCACATACAGCTAACTGTCTTACACAGATTATCTCAGAATCTTCCCCAGACCCTTGAGAGAAGAGTATTATTCTCTTCCTCAACAGATTCATTCATCCATGCAACAGATACTTATTGAGTACCTGCTCAACATCAAGGGGCATGGCTCTCCCCTTGCTATTTTGGGGAGCATGGGGCTTAAGCCCACTTTTACAAAGATGAAAGTTATATACAAAGGATTGTATCAGAGTTCTTACAAAAAACTATTCTGTTGAGGTATCCTCACACCAAGCTAATGCTTTTTTATAAGGTGGTAAATGAATGAGTAAAAACAAATTTGGGATGGGTGGGAGACTCTGTTCTTATATAGATTTTGGTACCACGTTACCAAGCTTCATCATTTAGAAAAATAGAATTCCTAAACACAATTGCATCTGGGTTGATATGATAATTGGTATCTTCCCAGAGGGGGAAACTTACTTTCTATTCTATTTTACATTCACCTCCTTAGCACCCAAAGAACTGATAGTGGTAAGAATGATGGCGCCATCAGTGGTCCTTGAGGAGACATGTTTTTGGTGCTGCGGTCTCAATGTCTTTTGAATAGAGGCTTTGTGTGGTTCCATTATTAACCTCATCAGAAAGAGGTCCTAGAGTCATTCAAGATTTGGCACCTGAGTGCAAGTTTCACAGGTTTAGAAACTAGCATAGAAACATAAAACCTGGTGTCCACAAGGAGACTCTTAGCAGAAATAGAACTGGGTCCTGCCTTGCCCTGGGACAGAGCATTGCCAACATCTTCGTTCCTCGGCTGTCCACTTCAAGAGGCTAGCGGGTGGATATTTGTTACATGTTGCTTGAGGTGGCAACATGACTTCTGAACACTTCTCCTGAACCTTTTTAGGTTTTAGTCTTTGACACACACCCCCTTACTTTTCTCCATGTAGAACCTTAAAATTTGCCATTTTAGTGCAAAATTTGGATCCTAAAAATGTAATCAGAGAGTGTATCACTTAGAAAAGTTGAAGTAGATTTTCAAAATTAATTGTTAACCCAGTCAACAAATATTTGTTGAACACCTGTCACGAGCCAGGCAACGTCATACATCCTGGGCTCACAACTGGGAACAAGTCTCTCTCCCCATCGAGTGTCTGTACGTTCCACAAGGGCTGGGGAAGACGAAGGCACCCAGGATAGAAACCGTGCCTGGAGCACGAAACTGTGTTTGGTTAGAGGACGCCTGGCACTCAGGCAGCAGAGTTCGTGAGGACCTTACTGGTAGAGCTGGAGGGAAGACTGAGTACACTGAATTACGTAACAAGTGAAGAAACTACTATCTTATGATCTAGGTCACCCAGGCTGGTGGCAGTCGCCATCCCAGTGGGTTTCTCAGGACTGCTAGTTAGCATTTGTGATGGTCAAAATATAACAGCATATTTAGCCTTATTTCTTCTTTTTCCTCTTTATAAGTGGCCCCTTGCTTTGCATTAAATTCATGTTCTTAGGTAATTTTTTACTATTTATGTAGGATTAGTTCTTACTAAAAAGATTAATTCCACAATCTCAATAATTTATATGATCTGATATCACAAATATCTAGATAATTTGATATAGCTTAAAAAAAGGCTTTCTTCGTCTTCATATAGTATCATATCATGCATTTTCTTATCATTATAGGGAAATCAAAGTATGTCTCTCTAAATCCTTTTAGTTTTTCAAATTTTATGAGTTTAATGTGGGTGATATATAAATCATAGTCATTTTTTTTTTTTACCTGATCAAATTTAGTTTGAGAAAATCAGCTCCATGTATATGTATGTCTTTTAGAAATATGTCTCCATTTTTCCAAAATGCATATGTCTTACATCTAATGTGTGAGAAAAAAATTCCAGTAGCACCTCCCTGGGGGATCTGTACTAGCCACTGATCATGCTAATAGAAGCCAGGAGGTTTTCAAAGCACAAGAACTATAATTAAATTATTCATAAATAGGTCTCTCTTTTGATAGTTTTGGTGTTTCCGAATTTTCCACACCATAGAGGTTATGTGAAATGATACATGTGTGCTAAACTGAAGATGTTGCAGAGGGAAATGGGGATTGGAAATTAATTGGGATTTTAAAGTATTGCGTTTTTGCATTTGGTACATTGCTGAGAACTGGTTAGGCAGGGCAAGGCCCAGGAGACTGCTTATCTGGTGGTCCTTGGTGGCTTCACATATTTTTAACAGGCAAGGACTGGTTTCTGATAGAACTATGGTCCCATTCCCAAAGGCAGTGACTCCTGATCCTCAAGGTTGTCCCAGATGAGCTATTATGCTTAGGCTCCCAGCCCATAGAACTGAAGGCTTCGGAGTGACACACTGCTCTGTTTTCGCCTGGTTTCTCAGCTTCTCAGGCTCCTTTTCCCTATCTTGATTTCCCATTTGCTACTATGGGTCTCCATACAAACACAAGGGATGCCTCCTAGACTGCAGTGGTGGGTCTCCCCTTGCCATGTCCAGTCCCTGCCCTCCAGAGTTTTATTACAAGCACATTTTGTTGTATCTACCAACATTTCAAAAGTTTAAGAATTCCTTTTTGTCTGCACGTGGCAGCACACACCTTTAATCCCAAGACTTTGGGAGGATGCACCTTGAGGCCAGGGTTTAAGATCAATTGAAAAAATTAGCAAGACTTCGTCTCAAAGAAAAAAAAAGTGAGTTTGAGAATTTGTTCTTGTCATAACAGGTGTTGATAGGTTTTAAAATGTTTCCTGTTTATTTTTATTTGCAATTTTCTGATCTCTATAATTTAAACTAATTGCATCTAATTTATCACTTACTATATCTTTTTTTTTTGTATTCAATGAAAAAAAAATTGTCTTGAACTGAAGTCTCTAACTCACCCCCCCTCACATACCACATATTCAAGACAAGACCCAACTCCACCCCTCCCTGGACTCCCACTGGCTCCTGGGTGACTCCTTCCTGCACCTGCCTCTTTTCTTGGTAATGAATTTGCTCTCCATGCGAATGAAGCACCTCCTCAACTGCCCAGAGCACCATTTAAGATGTCTTACCATTTAAGATGGCAAAGGAAGGAACTGAGAGCAACTTGATTTGAAAGAGGCAAGTCTGTAGTGGGTGAGAGATTCAAAGTCTTCATCCCAGGTTTATATCACTTGTCTCTGTGGCGTCTTTGGCAGTGCTCCATTGTATAAACAACGATCCTGCTCCAGATGAAGAGCTCATACATGAGCTACTTTTCCTATTGGAAACCTCACTCCCCGCACGGTCCTCGGCACAGTGAGCCTCCAACACCTCACTGAGCCAGGAAGGAGAAGATGACAGCAGCCAACAATCACACTCTTTCAGCCAAGGTGTAGGTCAAGGGGAAACCGCTGCCACTGTGCGCTCAAGGCACCATCACCAAAGCGCCACTGCGTGGTCAAGGTGCCACCCTCAAGGCACCACTGCATGGTCAAGGCACCACCGTTAAGGCACCACTGTGCACTCAAGGCACCACTGCGTGGTCAAGGTGCCACCCTCAAGGCACCACTGCGCGGTCAAGGTGCCACAGGTCCTAGACGCTAGAAGGTGGTAAAATCACTATGATAGGCTTTTTATAAAACAAGAATACCTGATTAACTAGTTCTAGTCTGACACAGACAGAACTTGATGATGACTTCCTGAGGCACTTCCTTGGGAAGAGAAACTTTAGAAACAGAAGTTGTTTCAGTCTTCCCTCTAAGTGGGTGAATATCTACCTACCTGCCTTGATGGAGGACCCTGCAGCTGCCCACAAGTGGATGCTTATTATCCATTTTTCTATAATATCCTAGGAAAAACACCAATATTGAGATAACTCTTGTGGATTGAGTCCTCAACATCACATCAACCAGGGAAAAATAAGAAAAAGATTAAATAACTTTACAAAACAGAAAAAGATCTAAACAAATTTTCCTGATTACCTTAATAAAGAGCTACTTCGCACTGGATATTTTATCTTTCAATGGAGCAAATTTTGAGATAATTTGGGGTTGTGAATATTTTGAAAGTTTAGGACAAATCTAGCCTAATTCCTGAATTCTGAATTTCTGACTTTTTACCCCACTGGTAGTAGTTAGTCTCTGTGACCACTGATGCTCCATTTTAACAGCAGCCCTACTGATGTGTCATGGGAATGGATCATGGAATGACAAACCATTGATGCTTGAATAATGTACCTACTTGACAGTTCCATTCCCCCATCTTTTATAAATATTGGTGATTTCTAAAGATGACTGATTTTATGTCACAAATTTTTGGTGAAATTATAGGAAAACACATTTCCTCTTTCAACATCTTAATACCCATAAGTAATGGTCCATTACTGCCATGGCTTGGATGTGTCCCCCAAAGTCCCTATCTTATAAGCTTAATTACCAGAGCAACAGTGTTGAGAGATGGCATCTTTGAGACATGATCTGGTTATGAGGGCTCTGTGTCATGAATGGACTCATGTCCTTTTTGTAGGAGTAGTTCCCTTGTAAAAGGAAGATTTAGCTCTCTCCATCTCTCTCTGTCCTCCCTCAGGTGATGTCTCCACCACAACACAACACAGCAGATGCGCTTTCTCAACCTGAAATTTCCAGGCTCTACAACTGTGGGCCAAGTAAATTTGTCAATTATAAATTATCCAGTCTGTAGCATTCTGCTATAGTAGCACAAAATGGACTATTTTCAGAAGCTTTTTAAGAATCATTCCTTTATTATTTTACACACAAAGAATGTACTTATAATCCCTACCATGGGGATTTTAAGAACAGACAATTAGCATCCAAACAGGAGGACAGAGACGATGTCAGAAACTCAATCACTGGGTATCAGCCGGGAAGCCCCATGGGATCAGAAAGCAGAATGTTGGGATTTCAAGGAAGAAGATCAACACTAGATTCAAGGTACATCTGATAAGAATTTGAAAGAGGACCAGCAGTGTAGTGGGTATTCTAGCAAACATAAATGCAATGTGGGACTCTGGCCCTAAAGCAATTTAGATTTTCTGGAGAAATATCAAATGCACGCATACAACTATTGAAGATGCATCAGGAGACAGCAAATGCCTCTAACGTGGCATGGAATAGAAAAAATAATTTTTTAAAAAGGGAGAACCTCTGAATTAAATTAGAAACATCTACTTGGAAAACTGGAAAGAAGAGCTTTGGTTGTCAGTTAGCAGGCTTCCGTGTGAGCTCAGAGAGGGAGGCAGAGAAATGAGAGGAGGCAGGAGGGAAGCTCCAAAGGGCCAGGCAGGATAACAGGAGATGTGCACTTCATGGACTATGTTTATGTTTTATGTCAGTTTGAAGAGAAACTGGCTTCTCCTAAAATAACACATATTTGATGGAGAAGAGCTATCCATTTCAGTATCAGAATAACTTTATTATATTGCTGGAAAAACTTAAGAATCAAAAGTTGGAAGACAGTAGGTGGAGGTTATAAATTTTGTATTAATGCAGCAATACAAGAGTGAGATTTCTGAGCTCCAAAATAACGTAATCTTTTACTGAAAACAGTTTTACTCTCTCATATGTATCTCAGTGATTTGACCCTGGTTTATATGAATATCTTCTTAGGGAATGTATTTTTCTGAATACAGTTTATTTCATTCAAGTGACTGCTTAGAGAGAGAGAGGTTTAAGGACCACTGTGTCTACAGTTACAACAATAAAGTAAGTTTGCAAAAGACAAATATTATAAAGCAAATTTTGAAAAATACAAAAGAAAGATAAGATGGGACAGTGACAAATTTGGACAAAATTTCTTTCAAGGTCAATATTCATTTCTAAACTCTTTAAGGTGCATGTGTTTTCCTTTCCTCCAAGGATATTTCAAGAGACTTAGATTAAGCGCTAATGAAATTGTAGTTTGTAATATGGCTCTATTTCATACAGCCAGAAATACTGCCAATTGCAAAGGCTAAACTTCCTTAGATTTTTTTCTGGAAGACAAAAATAACTCAAGAATTTCAGAACTTAAGGTTCGAATAGGTTTACAAGCACCATTTTGACATGTAGGAAATCCTTTATTCACAAACATTCATATCACACAATGTCACAAATAAGTCAAAAAGAGAAGGCCCTGTGATACTGGTCAACACACAAAGAGTAGACAGGTTTTTTATTCTAAGCTCTGAGAATTTTATAGACATTCCTGAACCCATCACGCCCTGTTCAGTGCAGGAGTGACAACGCCTCCAGTGTCGATGCAATGAGATGGCCTCATGGCGATGAATACAGAAAGATAGACATTTTAAACACCAAAAATTAACTAAAAATGAGAAATGCACATGTGGTAAAATGTTAGGTAGGAAAAAATGTTAGGTTAGGAGTATGAGGAACAAACAGCAAAAAGGAACATTGCAAAAAGTACTTTTTTTCCCATCTATGATACCCACAATAATCAGGTGGTTATATCTAAAAGTAGGTTGGTGCATTTCCTTGTGCATAAACTTTGGTTAAGGGTTCTTAAGAATAGTGAAGAATAAATAAAAGACTCTCATTCTAAAAAGCAGCCACAATATCTTGATTAATTTATTCCTTGAGCTTTCTCTTGTTCCTTACAGCCGTTCTTCTTGAAACCAATGAAACAATTCCAATATCCTTTCATTACATCTAGAACAGTGGTTATTAACCTTCACCAGAATCATCAGGGAAGCTTTGTAAAAACTCAGATGACTGTTCTCCACCCCAGAAATTCTTTCTGCTATGGCCTGGGCAGGGTTTGAGCAATTATATTTATAGGACTTCTCTAAGTGAATCTAACATGGTGCCAGACTTAAGAAACCCTGGTTCATAGGAGGAGATTGAAAATGTTATACACACATATCAAACAAATAATTTATCCTTATTTCTTTAATTTCCAAATCCCCACTCTTACAGCTTCCTCCTTCATTTAGAATATGGAAAGAAATCATAACTACTAAAACTGAATTAATATTTCTATAATCTTCAATTCATTTTCTTATTGCACACATACGTAAATCACCATTCCTTAATGACATCACAGAGTTGATAAGGATACTCCAGAGACGGCTAATCCTTACCTGTTGATTGAGTCAGTTTTTATTATTATTCACTTTCACACTGACAATAACTTTATGATACACGGTAAACTCAAATTTAATTTCCTTTTTTTCCCCACACCCTTTTTTACATTATTGGATTTTTCCCATTATAATAACGTTTAACAGATCATCTTTTACACAAGTTGTCTCAAATAATGAAAACAACCTAACTTATTTTATGAGACTAATATAACCTCCATCCCCAATAGGAAAAGAAAATTGGGGGCTAATTTCACATAAGAATATAGATGTAAAAATATTTAATAAGTATCTAACTGAATAAAGTGTACATTAAAAAAAAAAAAAAAGACAGAATCAAGTGGGGTTTACTCCAAGGATGTAATAATAGGTTAACATCAGAAAATGTATGTGCATCAAATTAACAGACCAGAGGAAAAAATTTCCTGCTGCTTAGAAGATGCTGGGGAAGCATTAGTACAATTCAAGGCCTCTCTGTCTCTCCGTCTCAGTAATTCCCCAGAGTAAGAGAGAAGATGTACTGTACCTACTATAGAGTTTCAGCAGGATTGTGTTTAAAGGTGTTGATAGATGCATTTTGTAATTTGATTCAATGGGTTTTTTAGTCTTTCATGTACATTCATAACACTGTATTTCAATTTTTAGAAGATATACTTCTAAGTGTGTCTTTTTTTTAAAGTGGACTTTCTTACAATTTTAAATGGCAACTACAACTGATGATATAGGGTATATTACAATATATTTTTACAGGTACACATTTCCTTGTCCCCAGAGGATAATCACAGTATAAGGTGATCACTGTGTCTTATGACTCCATGATTCAAAAATTATTCTTGTTCTAAAATTCTGAACTACTTTGTTTCTTTTTAGTTGTGTTGGAATACCAAAGTCACTCACCTATTTCTTTTTTCTCCTTTCTCCCTGCTCAAGAACATAAAATAAAAGCTCCCAAGCACTAAAATACTGGAGTTTATACAAACTAAAGTCTATATGACCTCTGAAAACATACTTCTTCCTAAAGGTCAGACCGTCTTTAGGGTCACTACTACTACTAATATGCATTTGCCTGGACTGGGGGTTAACTTTTTTTTTTCCTGGAAAGGATCAGATAAGAAGTGTTTTGACTTACTGAACCATACATTCTCTATCAGAATCAACCAGCTCTGCCACGGTAGTGTGAAGGCAGCCACAGATAACACACATGAGTAGGGCAGTGTTCCAGTAAAACTTTATTTATAAAATAGGTGGTGGGCTGGATTTAGTACATGGATCCTAGCCCTCCAGCCCTGGCTGAGATGTAGTACACCCATTGATGAACAGGTGTGTCCTATTCTGAAAGGAACACGAGATAATCTCTCTGTTCTTATTTCAAAAAAATCAGACATTTTTCAAAAGGCACACATTTGCAATCCAGCACGTGTGTATTAGGTATGTGTGCAAGTGTGTGCTCATAGGACTATATCTATTAAATGCATCCATTTGATTTTAACATTTTTAGACATAGCTCACATGAGCAAAACATCAGTGCAAATTGTTCTAGCAGACTCAGTTTGGAAAACAACAACGTTGGTGTGTAATTAATACCACCATGTCCACACCTGCCGTGTTTCTTCTGTCTGGTTTGTTAACAATAATCCAAGTGACTCCAGGTGATGATCACTTCAGTGAATTTGAGTTTATTGCCAGGTGAGAAGTTATAAAGGAAAAGATAGAACTTCATGGATATTGCATCATTCATGACTTTAACAGCCAAGTAAGTGTTAAATAGCTGCCAGGTATCAGTTAAGCAAGTTTGTCACAGCATCAATTATCAAGTTTGTGCCAAGACACTCAGCAGCCAATGTCTGTCAAATGGCCAAAGATCTGAAACTTGTGAATTGAATATAATGCCATCATTCTTTCTCATACTTGAGATTCCCAAAAGGAATGTATTAAGCAGGAACTAATAATGGAACAAAATAACAAAGGGTTTGCCATTACCAAAGACCATTGACAAGGTACCTGATTCCTTTTGAAAACTGACCACAAGTAAGAGATGTTGGCCATGGCTCCCTTTGCTTCAGTGATCTCCTAGGAGACCCTGAGAATAACTGTCCAGACATTGTAATCACATAGACATGGCATACGCAGCAAAACTGTGGCTGGCGTTCTGATTGTCTATACACGGCTAGGGGAGTGGTGTGACAGAAATATTTAACATTAGTTCTATATCTATGGACAATCAGATAGTATTCATTGTGAGGTCACTATCAAGTTCTCTAAACGTTTAGAATTCAGTAGTACTCCATCACTTTACATGAAAAGTGAACACTCCACTTGGCTGAAAGGACCCTGATGTGCTATAGTCCGTCCTCATCATCAAGGCAGTATCAGCTAGTGCAACCTGGAGACTTGTGCTTGCCGAATACCTACTCTTCACCTGTTCCCTTTCTAAATGCTAATGCAACCTATGAACACTGTGTTTCAGAGTGAGCCTGAAATGGCATTCTCTTGGGTGAGATGTTCTTTCTGTTGGCAGGGAGATTCGCTCTGCCTCACTCTAATTTCTGCTCCCCACAGAGGAGGAGGAACACTGTGCTTCTCTTAGGGACCATGAAGCAGAGCTGGAGGCACAGAGGCAGCTCTGTGGAATAGGTAATTGCTTGGTTGTGCCTTTTAATTACTTAGGCGCAGCTGCACTGTTTGATGAGCCAGACTAAGTGAGGCTTCTCACCCAAGTTTCTTACATGGACGTTCACCATGCTTTGGAGCACTCACCAAAAAGCCCAGATCATGCAGGGCAAAAATAAATGGGCCACATGTGCTAATTCCTGGATTTGCGGAAGTGTATCTTACTCCAGTCTCTATCTCTTACATCTTCTCTATATGTCTCTTTTAAGGACAATTGCCACTAAATTTAGAGCCCATTCACATAACCCAAGATAAGCACCTCATCTTTATATCTGCTAAGGTCCTTTATCCAAATAAATTCACACCCAAGGTTCTAGGGTTGGGACGTGGGCATGCCATTTTGGAGGCCACTATTCAACCCACTACATGGGATTCCTTCCTCATTTTCCCTGAAATTAACACACAAGCCTCCTGGACTTGGAACTGCTCACAGACTTTGTACAAAAGGGTCAGGGGAGGGAGAATATATATATTATGCTTCCACCTGACTGAGTCTACAGCCCCTAGTTGGCTCACTGGGCTTACTTGGGATGCCACAAAATGAGGATCCTTTTCCTCATAATTCTGAAAAGCTGTAGCCCTCTTCTCAAAATGCTCTTTATACTCCCAGTCTCCAACTGCTGTGGAGAGGTGTGAGCCGATGACATACAATGTACTGTTAGGTGAAGATGTGAAAGGCTACATAACTTCAGAGCTTATAAAATCTTAGCTAAAGCCTTGTTTTGAGTCAGATTTGTGAGAGATTTGAATATCATAGCATGGTTCCTGATGACCTTTTGCTAGTAGGAAAATTCCTAAACTGCATTAGCTGTGGTAACCGTAAGAGGGAGCAAGAGAGAGTAAGGCTGATGGTGACAAGCTTACCTTCTACTGCAATATTATTCACCTCTGCATTGCCAAAGTTGAATGTTTGGAACGTAATGAAAAGCTGAATATGAAAATGAACAAACGTGACATGATAAGCACAAGAATACACAAGCAATTAACGAATGGACTATAAGAAAAGGGATCTCAAGAGTGTGAATTCCTGTAAGCTCCTCTTCTGTCCCCCTAGCCTGGGACAATGGGGAAAAAGATTCCCTTTGGGATGCTAAACTCCTAGGAGAGGGACATGGACAGGCTGTGTGGTCAGCTCAGAATTAGAGTGTGCAGCACCTTCCCTTCTATCTATGGGTAAGGAGCAGCCTAAGGGACAAAAACACTTAAACAGTGGTAGGCAGAAGCAAGATGGCTGACTGGAGCCAGCTTTCCACAGAGGCTCCTGTTCAGAAGGAGAGTTAATTGACAGAAGTTTAGCAAGTAAGCTGATGGTTTGGAGCTGAGCCAAGAGAGAAGTTTGAAAAATGCACATTAACCCTACTGAAGTGAGCTGCAACCCCAAGGAAATAAACAGTAGGTACAAAATCCATCACCAAGCCGACAGGAGTCCCCTCCTCCATGAGAATAGCTCACAATATACTTTCTACAAACAAGTGAGAAGAGTTCAGATCTCCTCCTATTTTATCCCACAGGAGAGATCCTCTAAAAACCGGAACTCCTTCCCCAGTGTCCCATGACACACTCCCACCAGGCATAAAACTGTCTAAAACTGTATATATTCTCTACCTGCAATTCTGAACTCCCAGCAATCCCTCCATTTTCATCCCAAGGTCTGGAAGCCTGTCCCCCATGAAATCCAGATTCATGGACATTTTCTCAAGAGGTGTGGACAGGGTGTGGGATACTGCAGGTCTGTGCTGATTCTGCTGCACAGGTGAAAGGAGAAGAGGGTGGACTGAGGGAACCATACAGGAGAGAGAGAGGTGGTGTCCCGCAGCACAGAGCAGCAGCAGGAACAATAGGGTTCACACCCCTGGGGATATTTTGGAGAGAAACTCCCTGCTCCTCTGGGAAACCAGAGAAAGCAGGGCATCTTCTCTGGTGGCAGCTAGTGGCGGAACAGATCTGGGATGGAAACACAGGCCCCATGAGTAAAGGGTATGCCTGAGATGAAACCTGCCTGGGCGGGGTGCAGCAGGGATGGAGACTAGAATATGCACATGCAGAGATGGCATACTCCCAGGGCAGAGCTGAGTCAGAAGGGCTGCTTTAGTGAGCCTAAGAAGCACCCGGCCCCCAGGGAATCATAGCTAAGACAGAAGCAGGCAGGGAGAGAGGCAGGAACTGATAGCTGAGTGTGAGCTCTAACTGCGCCTGCCCCAACACAGAGTGCAACAGACAGACATGCCAACTCTGGGACGTTGAACAGACTAGGGCTGAGTCACAGTTTCTGTTAACTCAAACAGCACCTGGTCTATAGGAGAATAAAGCCGGAACAGAAACATAAATTCTGCGAAAATAGAAGAGTAAGCAAAAACAATCAGGGGCGGTGCTGAAACTAAGTGAATTGCCCCAGCTTCCATTAAGCATCTGAGGTTGTCAGGCCTCACCTCTCCCTGCCAGATGGTGGCAGAGTGTGGACCCTGGCTGAGGAGACACAGATGTCCCTGTGACTCAGGCAGGTACAAAACCCTGGTGCATCTGCTCATTGGAGTGAACTGGGTCACAGCCCTGCGGAGTTACCAATGACTGTGTGTGATAGAAGTGCAAGGTGGGGAAGGAGGCATCAACCTTCCCAGACTAATTCATTTGCTGGGTGGATTCTTCTGACTCCACGAAGCACTAGAGTGAGTCATACTTCAGCTGCCAGCAAATCCATGATATCTAGTTGCCAGAGACATTTTGAACTCTCCCAGTTGAGATTGGGTGCTGACTGAGACAATTGATTTGGATCTCTTGAACTGGGTCAATCACCCAAGGACTATCGAAAGTGGTACCCTGGGTGTGTGGTTGTGGGAAGGTTTGATTTTCCGTTTCCTGTTGTTGCCCATGGGGGTGGTGACTTAATCACTGCTATTTCTCCACAGCTGAGAATTCAACCCAGAGTAACTGATTCACTAGGGTAGGTCAGAGACCAGCTGAAAACAAGACAGAGCCACTTAGCCCCACCACACCAAGTAAGTCCCCAGTGTCTCAGGCTGTAGCACTATACAGTCCTTTGCAAAGGTCTAGGGGGAAAGGTACAGACACCAGTCCCAGATCTTGGGCAAAGGGCTGGTTAATCACTACTCCAGGAGCCCCCAACCCAACTTCACCTTATCTGCTCATCTAGCCAAATGGTGTAAAATAATCATGGGGCAGAATAAATGGAAAAACTCTGGTAATATGAATAACCAGAGTAGATCAATTATCCTAAGGAACGACATGGTGGACACAACAGAAGATCCCATTCATAAATAAATGTCTGAGATGTCAGAAATCCAATTCAGAATTTGGATTGCAAATGAGATTAGTAGAATGGAGATAAAGTTGGAATAAGAAATTGAAGGAGCATTTCAAACATTGTCTCAAGAAAATGAATTCAAAGTCAAAATCACCAAAGATTTTAACACATCGAGACAAGAACTTGCAGCCCTCAAAGATCTCAGAAATACAGTAGAATCCCTCAGTAACAGAATGGAACAGGAAGAAGAAAGAATCTCTGACATTGAAGACAAAGCTTTTGAATGCTCCCAAATACTCAAAGAGGAAGAGAAGTGGAGAGCAAAAACAGATCATTCTCTCAGAGAGTTATGGGATAATTCGAAGAAAACTAATATTTGCCTTCTAGGAATTCCTGAAGGTGATGAGGTTGCTTTGAAATGCACAGATGCTCTGCTTCATGAGATAATAAAGGAGAATTTCCTGGACATGTTAAGAGATTCTGAAATTCAGATAGTAGACAGTTTCAGAAACCTACATGACTCAACCCAAATAATACATCTCCTAGGTACATTACAATTAACTTTGCCAAAGTTAATATGAAGGAGAAAATTCTGCAAGCAGCCAGACATAAGGTTCTCAACCTTCCTAATGTCACCATTAGGTATATATCCTTCTGGATATAATGCTAGGTTTATACCCAGAAGACCAAAAATCACAATATAACAAAGACATCTATACCAGAATGTTTATTGCAGCCCAATTCATAATTGCTAAGTCATGGAAGAAGCCCAAGTGCCCATCGACCCATGAATGGATTAATAAATTGTGGTATATGTACACCATGGAATATTATGCAGCCTTAAAGAAAGATGGAGACTTTACCTTTTTCATGTTTACATGGATGAAGCTGGAACATATTCTTCTTAGCAAAGTGTCTCAAGAATGGAAGAAAAAGTATGCAATGTACTCAGTCTTACTATGAAACCAATTTATAGCTTTCATATGAAAGCTATAACCCAATTATAGCCCAAGAAGAAAGGGAAAGGGAAAAGGGAAAGGGAAAAGGGACAGGGGAAAGGGGGAGGAGGGAAAAAGGGAGGGTCATTGGAGGGAGTGGAAAGGGGAGGATGTGTGGAGGGAGGGTAATTGGTGGGACCACTGGTGCATGTTACAAAGGTACATGTGAAATTTACTGAGTGTAGAATATAAATGTCTTAACACAATAATAAGAAAATGCTGTGAAGGCTATGTTAACCAATTTGATGAAAATATTTCAAATTGTATATAAAGCCAGTACATTATACCCCATGACTGCATTAATGTACACAGTTATGATTCAATTAAAAAAAAAAAAAAAAACTTAAAAAGTAAAATTTCTTTCAAAATTGGGGTCAATCCTTTTAAAGCTCCTCAAAGCCACTGCTTTATCAACTAAGTTTATGTAATATTATGAATCCTTTATTTTCATTGCAATGATGTTCACAGCATCTATACAGAAGTAGATTCCATTATAAAAAATACTTTCTTTGCTCATCCATAAGAAGTAACTCCTCATCAAATTTTACCATGAGACTGCACCAGTTCAGTCATGTCTTCAGGCTTTCTAAGTCTTCTTTTCTTTATCATTTCTAACACACGTGCAGCTGCTTCTTCCCCTAACATCTCGAACCCCTACAGTCATCCATGAGAGTTGAAATCAACTTCTTCTAAATACCATTAGCGTTGATATTTTGACCATCTCCTGTGAATCACGAATGTTCTTAATGGTATCTAGAATGGTGAATCTTTTCCAAAGGCTTTTAATTTACTTTGTCAAGACCCCTCAGAGAAACCACTACCTATGGCAGCTAGTCTTACAAGATGTATTTCATAAACAACAAGACTGAGAAGTTAAAATTACTCCTTGATCCCTAGGCTGCAGAATGGATGTTATGTTAGCAGGCATGGAAACAATATTCATCTCCTTGAACATCTCCATCACAGATCTTGAGTAACTAGGTGCATTGTCAGTGAGCAATAATATTTTTAGATATCTTTTTATCAGAACAGTAGGTTTCAATAGTGGGCTTAAAATATTCAGTAAATCATGTCTTAAGCAGATGTGTCATCCCCTAGGCTTTGTTGTTTCATTTATATAGCATGGGAAGACTCATTTTAGCATAATTATTAGGAGTCCTAGATTTAGAGCAGTGGTTCTCAACCTTCCTAATGCCACAACCCTTTAATACAGTTCCTCATGTTGTGGTGACCTCCAACCATAAAATTATTTTCATTGCTACTTTATAACCGAAATTTTGCTACTTTTGTGAATTGTAATGGAAATATCTGATATGTAGGATATATTTAGGTGACCCCTGTGAAAGGGTCATTCGACCCCCAAAGGGGTTGCAACCCAGAGGTTGAGAACTGCTGGTTTAGAGAATGGCAAATGAGCACTGGCTTTAATGTAAAAGTCACAAGCTATACTGTCCTAAATAGACAGTCAGCCTGTCCTTGAAGCTTTAAAGTCAGGCTCTATCAAAGTCCTATCAGGTGGCACCCATAGCTCAGTGAGTAGGGCGCTGGGCCACATACACCGAGGCTAGTGGGTTTAAACCCTACCAGGGCCAGCTAAACCAACAAAGACAACTGCAACAACAACAACAACAAATTGCCAGGCATCGTGGCAGGTGCCCGTAGACCCATCTAGTTGGGAGGCTGAGGCAAGAGAGTCACGTAAGCCCAAGAGTTTGAGGTTGCTGTGAGCTGTGATGCCATGGCACTCTAAACAGAGTGACAGCTTGAGACTGTCTCAAAAACAAACAAACAAAAAAGAAAGTCCTATTAGAGGTGTCTAACCTGAAGCTTATGGGTCACATATAGATTATTTGAGGACTGGTTTACTTATCCTGGTGTTGGATGTTGCAAAAAGTGTGCACAAAACTTGTACTTATTTTTTTAATCATTAGCTTTTGTTAGTT
Source organism: Loris lydekkerianus (assembly GCA_963574355.1). Classification (NCBI taxonomy): domain Eukaryota; kingdom Metazoa; phylum Chordata; class Mammalia; order Primates; family Lorisidae; genus Loris; species Loris lydekkerianus. The sequence goes on along the minus strand of CAUYPK010092349.1, from coordinate 11,501 downwards.
GTTGGTATATTTAATGTGTGGCCCAAAACATTCTTATTCTACCAATGTATGGCAGAAAACAAAAAAGGTTAGGTTAGATACCCCTACCAGATGGTATTGTCTTTGAATAGAAAGTTGTTTCATCTATACTGAAAATCCATTGCTTAGTAATTAAGGCAGCTTCATCACTGATCTTAGCTAGATCTTCTGGATCACTTGCTGCAGTGTCGGTGCAACTCAACACCTGCTCAGTCAATTTGCATTGAACTGAGAGACCTAAGGAGCCAACACCAGCAAGCCCTCTGCATGGAGAGACCAGTGACCCCTCCCAATGTTCCTCACAGGCTTTTATTGCAATCTCAGGCAAGAGAAGACACAGTACCATGACAGCTTTAAAGAGAAGAGTCAAGGTTAAAAAACAAGTTTTTCTTTCAATTACTCTTCTATCTTCCCATAATCTTATTACTAATATATGACTTAGGTCTGAGGTAGCATACGTGTCTACTGAATACTGTTTTTAGCCCTCCAGGTCAGCTGCAATGCTTGGGTTTTGCCCAGATAATTCTGTCCTTAGCATCTTAACTCTTTTAACCCTATCCTCTTTTTTTTTTTTTTTTTTTATGAGACAGAGTCTCATTTTGTCACACTTGGTAGAGTGCTGTGGTGTCATAGTTCACAGCAACCTCAAACTCCTGGGCTCAAGTGAGCCCCTTCCCTCAGCCTCCTAAGTAGCTGGGACTGCAGACGCCCACCACAATGCCTGGCTATTTTTTTAGAGATGGCTAAGGCTGGTCTCGAACTCCTGAGCTCAGGCTTTAGCCTCTGGCTTAGGCTGGTCTTGAACTCCTGAGCTCAGGCAATCCATCTGCCCCAGCCTCCCAGAGTGCTGGGATTACAAGCACTGCACTCAGCCTCCTATCCTAACTCTTTTAACCCTATGCTCCATCCTACACTGTAACTTGCAGATTAGCACTTACTGCTTGACCTTGGCAGGTTTATATTGCCAAGATGGCTTCTTTCCTTAAATCCCATGACCCAGGCTCAGCTAGCTTCAAACTTTTCTTCTGCAGCTTCCTCACCTCTCTCAGCCTTATAAAATTGAAGGGAATTATACCCTGGCTCTGGATTAAGCTTTGATTTAAGGAAATGGTGTGACTCTTTCGTTCCATCCAGATCACTCAAACTTTCTCCATTTTCTCAGTAAGCCTGTTTCACTTTCTTCTCATTTGTCTGTTCACTGGAGTAGCACGTTTAATTTCCTTCAAGATTTTTCCTGTGCATTCACAAGTTGGTTGTTTGGCACAAGAGGCCTACCACTTTAGTCTATCTCTACTCTCGACATGCCTTCCACACTGACTTTTAATCATTTCTAGGTTTTAATTGGCCTAATTTCAATATCGCTGTGTCTCAGGGAATACAGAGGGCCAACCACAGGGAGAGAGATGGGGGGACAGTCAGTCTGTGGAACAGTCACAACACACACCACGTTTATCAGTGCCCTCATCCAGGGGTGCTGTTTGTGATGCCCCCCATTATAGTGGTAGCATCAAGGATCACTGATCACCCTCATAATTATCAGAACATTTTTTATTCTTTAAAAAAAATCCTCCATGGTTCAACCTTATATTAATTACTATTTAAGGATCAAAACGAAGCACTGTGTTTAGAAAAAGAAAAATGCAATATATTTTTAAATGATAAAATGTAAAGTCTCTGAGCATGGAATTGAAAAAAAAAAAAGATTACTGACCACAGATCACATTAACAGATGTAATAATAATGAATGTGATAGGAGACAGTGGTGAGCACAGGCTCTCAAAGACGCAGGGCTGCTGCAAACCTTCAGTTTGTAAAAGCACAGCGTCTGTGCAATGCAGCGAAGCGAAGCACAGTAAATGAGGTGTGCTTGAACACCTTCTACAGGACAGCCACCCCTGGGTGCAGGGAGTGGAGAGAGGATAGGTGGAGCTGGTGGCAGCTGCACCTTTGGAATAACTCACAGTCCGGGAAAGGCCTCTGTGTTCCCTCCTAGCCTGGCTGCGTCTGAGGGGAGGACAGCGATGACGAAGGCTTACTAACTCTCGAGTGGTCTCCCTGCTGACCAGACTTCCCTTCCAAATGGGGAGTGGTACATATTCAGTACTGGGACCCATGTGAAGGCCTTGATTTTTACCCTGGTTCTGAGCCATCCTTTATTTTATCATCTGTACAAGGAACACATATTTCTATTTACCTTTTTTTTTTTTTGCAGTTTTGGCTAGGGCTGGACTTGAACTCACCACCCCTGGTATATGAGGCCGGTGCCCTACTCCTTGAGCCACAGGTGCCACCCACTATTCACCATTCTTTATGATATTTCTATCTGTTCTATATCATAGGGCAATTCTCCATCTTGCAAACTGAGACTAGAAACTCTTAAAAAATCTATCTTTATTCTTAATGTAATATTTTCTTAATTTTTCCTGTAAAACACCTAGAACAAGCTATCCAGTAAACACTTGACAGTGTGGGGACTGCACAGTCTCTGTTACAACTAACCAAATCGGTACTATTCTGATGAAATTAAATTTATAGGCCCTGAAGGTTAAATTTCAAATAATGTTTATGCATCACAGAATATTATTCTTTAAAAATATTTTTTACAACTTTTTAAAAATTTAAAATATACCTTGAGCTATTCATGGGCTGTACAAAAATGTGCACTTGGCCACGTTTGGTGGGAGGGCTACAGTTTGCTGACCTCTGGTCTAGAACAAAGTTATGGAAAAGTGGGTGCTTGAAGACACGAAAAGACAATGGTGGGAATAAAAGAAAATGATGGTAACGATGGTGTCTGTTTAGATTAATTACACAAATAGGTAAATGCTTGCCCGAGTAAAGAGCTGTCTGGCATTGTAATGACAGACAAAAGTTAAAGCCAAGAATATTAGTCTCAGTTAATCTTTAACCTGCTAGTGATTTTCTGGAAAATCCCTTAATTACAGTTTCTCACTTGTAAAATAATTGAAATGAATTACAAAATTTCTAAGGTCATTTCCATCATTAAGATTATTCCATCCTTGTTCACAAGTTCTCCCTGCTTTGCCTAAGTAAGTACCTGTTTATTATTGTTTTACTTAGGGTATATACAATTATGACAGGCAAGATCTCAAATTAAGAGATGATTGCTACAATTTAAAATGAGTGCTTTGCTCTTAATTTGTCCTTAGAGTGCAGGGCATTTGTAGAAAAGTACAATCTTTAGGCTTGTCAATTATTTGTAGCATGTCATCACTGAGCAGCCTTTTGAGAAAGCTAAGAAATATAAAATCAAAGTAGAGTATAAATTATGCATCAGAGAAGTCCAATTACAAGGAGGAAAAGAATATTCAGATGTATATAAACCTACATCTTGCTGTCATCAAAAGCACTTGGCAAGATTAGGCCCTTGTAGCAGGCACCAGCTGATACTGATTTAGACTGTAAAGGCTGACGGGCCGTATTTTATAGTGTAATATAATTACAATGGCATTTGTTTTGAGTTTTACTGTCTAGCATTCACATGCCTTACCAATAGCATAGTAAATAGTCTATATATAGTAATGTGAAGCTCGCTGGGACCGAACCACATTTTCATACTTTTCTTAAGTAGAACATGCTATGAAAGAAAACGTTAACAAACAAGGAGGCGGCCAAGACACAGACAGGTTTCTAAGAGCACTGTGTTACACGTATTCATGAAGATAAAGCCTAAGAAGAAATTAACCTTATGATGATTGTAATCTTTAATATAGTTGTTTCTATTTTATCTTAAACATCCTTAAAACTAGATGTACCACCTAGCAGTCACTGTCTCCATGCTTTAATCCAGGCTCTTCCCTTTCTGTCAAGAGATCTGCGCTTCTTGTACTCAAGACTTACGGGCACCATCCTTGTGCCCCTGCCCCCATGTGTGTCTGTCTGCTGTCCCCAGGCCCCGTGGATCCTGCCTTTGGAAGGGCTCCCCAGCTGCCTTCTCTCTTACGTTTCTCTGCCAACTTAATGACTGCGTTCCTCCCAGGGCAGACCACAGTTCTGCATACTGGGAAGATCCACAAGCTTCTGTGAATGGGAGAAGTTAAGGATGGCTCACATGCCAGGACAAACTCTGTGCACATGGGGAGATTCAGCTTCTGGGCTGATTTCACAAGCTTTAAGCTAATTTTATTCCATTTCTTCCTTTATTAGTTAATAAACACATAGATATTAAACATTTATTATGTACAAACAAAATAAAATGCCAACCACTTATATTGGTATATACTAGGTTTGGGGGGAACAATTTTCTAATGTTAAGATATTAGCCTGTGTCCAGAGTGCCTGCAGCTGGATTTGGGAGACAAGTGGTAAAAGGCAAGTGACAGAAGTCCCCACAGCTCAGCACATGATTTACTGCCAAATTAATGATACAGGTTTCAAGTGTTCTGGGCCACACAGAAAAGGAGATGATTGTGTTTGAACATCCTTTAACTTTATATGCTGTCAGATACGTGAACTAATTCTGTATTGGGCCGCACGTAACCATGCAAATGAATCTTGCATTAGAACATCTCCCACATTTCCAAATCAAACACACTGCACAGCATTACCCTACGCTCTTCTTTTTAGAATTATTTATGCCACTGTTGCCTTTTGTTGGCATGAGTCAGTATTGCCAACAGTGTAAGTTTAGTGAGATTTATTTACTTCTTGACCAAAAAAGGGTATTTTAAATGTTTCATGATTAGAGGGCTATCAATATTTTAATTACAGAGAAAAGATATAAGTAGACTACTTGAAAATCCTGTGGGCCTGTGAAGGAAAGGCAGTAAGGAAGAAATGATTCATTATTAATTGATGACTATGAATTACTGATAGTATAGTAGGTGCCAGGGACAGAGCTAAGTGCTTTCACAAACTCCCTGTGCTTTAATTCTCACAATGAGAATGAGCTAGGTCTCATGGTGAAGGATGCTTCTGGAGGCAACTGGAGAACTTTGGGAACTCAACATGGGAATCACGGAACACTCCTTTTCCCTAAATGAGAGATGAGGGGAAGAATGCCAAGGAGAGTTTTTCAGGGGAGATGGATTTAGAGTGATCACGCACTCCCGTGAGTCAGAGACAGTGGCAGGAGACAGAAGGAAAAGGGGAGCGAGAAGGAGGCAGACACACTGTTACACTTCATAAGTTGCAAAACATTTCCAGGGGTTTCAATATGCCATGAATTTTCCTGGAAAATATTTTAATCATTTCTTTCTTGGAAAATACACATTCTCACAGAATGATAATTATTTTATATAATTAGAGGTATAATCATCTCAGGTGTGGTGAGATGGCCCCAAAATCTCTGACAGAAAAAAAAAAAAAAAATCACACACACGGAACTTTTGTTGCAGTCATTAAACGAGTTCAAAGAGAAAATCCTATCACGGGGTCTGTTGAGAAAGGTCCTGCAGAGAGGAAATCATGTTACTGCCACATCAGCCCCCTAAAACCACACGTGTGCACACACGTACAACTGAGGGTGTGTGGGTTTCATAAGCTATTCCATGGTCATTTCAAACTATGACATTAAGTATATTCTTAAAAGGATAATAAAAAGTGTTAAGTTGTGCAATCTCAGACTCTACAAAGAAAGACTGGATAATTTCTAAGGACTGTTCTGTGGTCAAGAGGACTAGACTGGCCAGAGCCTTCTTCCTCATAGTTTGCAGCACAAAGCTCTCTGTACACTCATTTCAGGACAAAAATACGCACATCTGGGGGCATTTGGTGGCTATCACCAAATGTGTCTATTTAAGGTGTGTGTTTATTTTTTCCTCCCGTGAATATGGTTAGGAAATCACATCACAGGTTCTTTGCGTGTGTCTCGGCTGGTGTAGTCTATGTGCAGAATGCTCATCCTATCTGTACATAAAACTCCACTGCACATTTCCATGTGGGCTGCCCCGTGGGCCTGCAATAGAGGCCAGCATTCACTGACTGTCTTCTATACGCGAAGCCCAAGCAGGGCACTTTCATAGTTATCTCATTTAATTTTCACAAAAACCTACAGAATAGATAACTTCATTGTTACATAATCAAACATTTCAATGTCTACTGACTGAACATAGATTTTTGCCAGCTGGCCTGCACTCTAGTGAGGGGAGGGAGAGAGAGAGAAAGCAGACAAACAAATGTACGATGTGATGCAAGGGCGCAGCCTGAGTCACCGCACTGCAGGGCTGAGGGCACCACCCGAGAGGGGCAGGAGGGGTCTCCGGGGGTCGCCTGGAGAAGACAGAGTGCGAGGTGTGTGCAGTTCGCTAACTTACTGAGTTGTCTGATAACCCACTTCCATATTTGACCACCCTGTGCTATGAGAAACTAAGAATCCAAGCCCTCTGGGGACTCTGTTGGACATTTATATCACTTTGTATTTCTCCAGTTTCCACAGCATTCACTGACTATCTTCTACACACAAAGCCCAAGCGGGGCACTTTCATAATTACCTCATTTAATTTTTGCAAAACACTATAGATAACTTCATTTTACATATTGAAACATTTCAATGGCTAAGGAAATAAGCCCATTGTACCAATGAGCAAACCTGTCAACTTGGCCTTAACGCCCAAGTCAGACACATCTCTCACTCCACATGGGTCCTCCGTGCTCAGCTCTGCCTGGGCTCTGGCGAGCTTGGCACGGCAGCCCCGGCACGTGCCTCCTGGGCTGGCGCTTCAGGTCACACTGCCACAGGGCATTGCCTGCTACCCCGATGCTTATTTGATCCACCCTTCCTTCCGTCAGTTGCCTTTAGCAGTGGCCCGTTCCCGAGGGCATCCTCACTTTCCCCGCATTCTTCCCCTTGTCCCTCTGTCCTGTGTCCTGGGCCTAAGCACTGTAACAAAGTAATTCCACGAGAGCCCTCTGCCTCAGGACTCGCTTCCTGGGAGCCCAGACTCTCACGCTCCCCTCCTACACGGCCAAATCCTGACAGGGAAGATGCCCTGCCTGCATTTTTCACCGCTTAGTGTCACAAATAGAGCTATTCTCCTAAGGGTTAACACAAAGCCATCACAACATATAGTCAAATTGTGAACTGATGGCTATAAGAAATATAGCAATTGCTTTTTTTTTTAAAAAAAAGTATGTGAGCCTGCATGATATTGATTATTGGACAGGAAATGCACTGGTGATAAACCAGAGAGCTTGGAAAGGGTGATGGATAAAATGAATCAGCTAAAAATCCAGAATGAGGACAAGCAAGTTCTCAATGAATTCTGTGCCGACTCCCTAAAACCCCCAGCCCCCACCCCACACCAGGCATTCAGTGCTCGTCCATCCCTCAAGGCAGCACATTCATCCTCGGGGACAACCTCTGGATTCTTCCCAGACTGGCCATTCTGGGTCCTTGTTGGTAGAAACTGTCTCTCCTATACCCAGAAATTCTCTTCCTCTCTTCACATTTGGAACATTTTAAATCTGGAATTAGATATCATGAGGTATGAATTATACTGTGAACCGTCTGGAAACTACATTAGCATGAAACAAAGTCATGAGAAAGAACTAGAAGCACAAAATACAATGGTGGTGAGACTCCTGAGGAACAGAAAGGAAACCCTTAGGATCTGCCTCAGATCAAACGTGAGTTTCACTGAGTGAGAAAAAGGGATGCAGACAGGTGAATGCCAGATCCTGTGAAGCGTCCCTAACCTGCCCATTCGCACAGAGACTCTTTTTTAAGTCATTTAGATTTCTGAACCTTCATTTCTGACTCAGGTGTGTACATTGTGACTCCAGAGAAGGAAACTGTGACAGCCCTGCTCTGACACTCAGCTATCCATCTCAATGCTCCTGGGCGAGGAGAGTGCCCTCTGCTGTGAAGTGGCCCCCACTGCAGACTGTCCTGACCTTAACAGCCTCATCATTGTCCCTCATGACCCTTCCAGAGAAATACTTCTCAGAAATTCACCACTCAGGCCTTCCATATGGCTGATAAGCAGGATTAAGGGCTGATAAAGACTAAGAAGACATATTTGCATTTGAATAAGAGTTTTCATTGAAAGTGACTGAGGACAGAATTGGAAGCAACTGCCAGCTTGCTAGGAATGGCTAAAAGGTGGAAAGGCCTTTTAACGTCCATGGAATCTTCCCCCTGTCCCCATAGCTGGTTATGTACTCCCACATATACAGGAGTGGCTCCTGCTAGAAAAGGCAAAGGCATCCATTTCATACAAAAGAGATGTGAGACAGCTGAGCCAAAACAATGGCATGAACTTTGAGGCATTTTCTAGAAGTGCTGAAACAAGGTTGGGTCAGCCATGTTCTCTCTCCTGCCTGGTTTCAGTGACTAAGAGGCATGGATCCTTAACACAGATGGAGCACACGGTGAAACAAAAGGCTCAATATCTGGGAAGACCAATGTTTCAAATCTAAATGAGACTTATTTCCTTATTAGACCAGACCAGTTGCTCCAGTCCAATTTCATGTTGAAATCAACATAGGAGAATTTTTCAAAGGTATCATGCCAATGAAGGATAACATACGAGGTCAAGGTCTTACAATGAGTGTTGCAACGCCACACAAAAACATGCAACACCAATAATGAACGCCACTCAGCAAGACACCGCCACACATCGACATAAACACGGCTGTGCTACTCCAAATACCAAGTCTAGGAAACCTTACTGAGCTGTTTGTACAGCATTGCTAGCACAAGCACACAGTGGAAAATTTACAAACTTAATTGTCAGACCTCAAATATATAGAAACATTTACAAATCATGAATGTTCTATTAATAAAGTCTCAAAATGAAAACCCACTTATATAACCAGTAGCCATATCAAGAAATAAAATATTACAACCCCCCCCCGAAAGGTTTCTGTGGGAAATTCCTATCATATCCCCTCTCACCTCAAAGCCAACCACTATTCTGATTTCCAACAGTAAAGAGTAGTTTTTCCTTCTTCTTGAAATCATACACTATGTATTATTTTGCGTTTGACTTTTCTCATGCAACACTGAGCGAGATTCACTTTACAGGGTAAGGGCAGCCACCCGTTGCCAGGGGCCCTTACAGAATGAAAATACAGATCCCACTGCTTAATAATTGAGCATTACTAGATGGTGACAGCAGAGCATTAAACCATGAATGGGGTCCTTGTGGTGCAGGGCCCCTGGTAACTCACAGCCATGTGCACATGAAGCCAGCCTTGCTGAATAGTATCCAAAAGAACAAGTGCACTATATTTTATTTGCCCATCTTACTACTGATGAATGTATTTGAGAGCTTTCCATTCTTTGGCTATTTGAATGGTGTTCCTATGAACATTCTTGGCATCTTTGGTGAGGATATGGATGAATTTCTAGTGGGTACATAGTTATGAGTGGAATCTAAAGTTATAAGCGTATAGATATTCATGTTTGGTAGATATAAGAATAAATTTGTTAAAAGTTTGAGAGTTCAGAAGTGTTTGAGCATTCCAGTGGCTCCATACCCTCACCAACACTTGATATTTTCCTTTTGATAGCCCAGGGATGCATTTAAAGTACAGATTTCCATGCTCTACTCCAAACTTTACTAAATCCACATCATTAGAGTTCCTGTTTAGAGTCTGTATTTTTCAAAGCTCAATAAGTGATTTTCCATTAAGTTCACTTAGGAACAAACTGCTAACTAGCTGTGCTATCTTGCAAAATACCAAAACTATTCTCATTGCACAGAATCAATCATGGGTTGAAGGACTTGAGAATATTGAAGCCACATCTTTAACTTTGCAGGAAGATAAGCAAGTGACAACAATGCAGACCAGAAGTGGGCTGTCCCCTGGTAGTTTGGTCACAATGACATTTCTAGGAAATTAAGGGTCAGTCTTTTCTGCACCAGAAACTTAGGAAGGTGAATAGCGTACTGTTTTAAAGTTACAAACTTGGTAATATGAACCCACACTTTGAAAACTATCATAATGGAGATTTTTTTTCATTTTCAACCTTTCTAAATATTATTTTAGGTAATCAAAGTAAAATCATACCATTTTACGTAATTACAATCTATGTTAAAGCCTTTCTTTTTTGTTTCAAATCTGCAGGGTATGGAGTTAGCAACAGCTTGCCATTTTCTTCTCTTGTCTACATTTTTGGCATATGCACATTAGAAGTGGAGGAAAGTGTACAGGATAAAGGAAATTCTGTCAAAATATATGGTTCCTCAGGAGAGAAGCTTGGAGTCTGGTACTACGTGCAGTGTAAACAGTAGCTGGGGATGGAAATGTACCGGATTTGTGCTCTTTTCGTGGTTAATTTTAGAAGAACACATTCATGGCAGTGTTATATGTAGATACTGCTATCTCTAAAATATTCTATTAAAATGATAATAGACAATAAATTTCAATATTTTATATTTTAAAAGCAAAAAAAATCATTCACGAAATAAAAATCCCGTATGCCACATGGCATATGTATACGATGCATGTGTTTTTCTTTGTTAGATAACATGTTCTAGGATATATCATAAAAATTTCCATTTCTGGCCATCCTTACATAATTATATTTTTAAACATGTACATTTAGAGCATAAATGTAGAGCTCCATAGCACTGAGAGATAGGATCAGATTTGTCTTCATTTTGGAAAATGTCAGAACTCAGGTAATTTTTTTTTTCAGTTTTTGGCTGGGGCTGGGTTTGAACCTGCCATCTCCAGTATATGGGGCCAGAGTCCTATTCCTTTGAGCCACAGGCACCACCCAGTACATGGATAATTTATATAATCAGTGATAAAGATCTCTGCATGTCTTTTTCTTCACATGACATTAGAGTTAGGGGATTTTTCTCTATAAGTGGGATATCTTGGCATTTTTAATATGTGTCTTTAGAAAGCCAGTGTGGCTACAGTCTCATGCCTGGGCCGAGCACTGGCTCACAGGACGGATGGTGGGAGGCTGGAGGCTCAGTCCCCACGGGCCAGGCCAAGGCATCTCCTGTTCAGAAGGAGGTCCACGCATATTTCTCCAGCCCAGTATTACATGAGAAAAACACCCTTCCTGGACATTAACCTACTTTCCCCTACTTTTGTTTCCATTGAAGAGTCACTAGAGATCATGGAAAAAACGAAAGACACCTAATCTGTGTTTTAGGACAGCCAGAAAGAGCAGTGGCACTTGTTCTGAAAAAAAAAAAAAAGTGCCCAGGAAATACTTTAGATTCAGCCAGATATTTAGGATTCTAAGAACCTATGTGATTGTTTCCCCATTTAACACCCGATTAGTTACTTCAAACAGTACTTTGAGAAGAGAAAAAGTTACACAGACCTTTCTTCCAATTTGAAAACTTGCTTTTTAAAGAAATATCATATATACTCGGGTCATATAGGTTATTTGATTCGGTGATTGTGATTTACCTTGATTACCTGTTAAGCTACGGTTTTCTGCACTTTATTTAAAGTTTTAAAGTTGTTGTTGCTAGTTTATAGTTTTTCTTTAGCAATAAATATTGAAAAGCATTTAACCTACTGATTCCTCAATTATTGTAATTGTTTTGGGT